>CAMOHE010054460.1:0-29666 GCA_946598075.1 Artocarpus hirsutus | reverse complement strand
GCCATTAGTTTAGAATTTTGTTTTCTTCAAGATTTTCTCTCTCAAAGAATTCATCACTCTTCTTTTCTTTCAAGCTAAAGTAGAAGGAATTATTTTTAGAGATTTTGTATGCAAGCATTCGTCTTTGTTGATGAAAACATAAAAATTAAAGGTATGTTTTAAAGTTTTCATGGTTTTGAATTCTTATAATTGTTAATCTATGAATTATTACTACCATCACATGGATTCTTTTATTGTATGTATTTCATGTCAACTAGTGATTAAAAACAACTGATGATTTAGTTGTTTTGATTAACTTTTCATTAAACCCTAAATTAGAGATATCATATATTTTCATATTTTGTTATATAGATCTTCATGCGTATTGATGAGGACATCGGTAGCACAAGCAAGAGCATGTGGGATGAGACATATTTAGATCCAATTCAAGCTCCCATTAGTCCGATTATGAGAGCTCGTGTGAAGAAGTTCAAAGAAACGCTTATTGGGCTGATTCAAGCAACTTGGGCTCAAGCTATTGCATGGAGGGCCATTGAGGGAAGTACATATGACATCCAGACCAACAAATGCGTGATTCAAGTTTTAGAAGAGACCGAGTAATCATGTTCGTAGAATCAACAAGTGATGAGCACCATATGACTGCAAATAATTAAGCTACTTTCCATTTCAGTTACTTTACCATTTTGAGGCGACAAGCGGCGAGAAGAATCAGCTATTTACCTAATTTATTGTCTAGTTTCCTTTTCTTTTAGAAACATGCATTTCTTTTATTTCATATTATTGTAAGGCTTTTAAGCCATTTGGGGAACTTACTTTATTTGCTTTAGATTGGGCTTTTTTTTGGCTGGTAATTGATTTGCCTGAAATTCCATGGGAAATTAGGAGCTAAAAATTCACAAAGGGGAAACCACTATATATTATAACGAATTTCACTCAATGGATATCAGTTTTACACACAATTTAAGGTTTAACTCTCTTTGGTTCCTAAACGAACTATTCGAACTTATCGAAAAATTCTGTGGCGTTCATAGACTCATCAATTAGTCCGTCCATAGTTGATTGTGGCGTCCTCATATACCAAGGTTAGTGCTTCTTATTAGGCATCGGGTCGCAGTTTCGTTCAAAACTGATTAGGAATTTCAAACTTGGAGATCAATTTTGGTTAGGGTCGTGTCAGTTCTTGGCAAGGTTCGATCATTTGGTATCAAAGCAAGGGTTCTAATCAGGTTTTGCTTATCTGTTCCCTTAGTTTATGATGCAAGCAGTGGAGCTGTACAAGTTAGGAGCCATGTTCATGATCCTTTAAGCCATTCGAGTGGTCCAATTACAAGATCTAAGGCCAAGCGATTCAAGGAAGCATTGAACGGGCTTATTCAGCAAGTTTGTGACATGTCACATAAATGGAGCCCCGGTATGGGCCCAAATCAACCACAAGAGAGCCTAGTCACTATGGTTAAGGTTCTAGAAGATTCACATTGATGATGGTGCATGATTCCAGTAAATTATGAAGCAAACTTATAATTTCAGGAAACCTTCCTATTTTGGATCGACACGTGGGTGTCATGTCGTCAAATTCGAGTCTCGTCATCAAAATTATCTTCTTAATGCAATTTTTGTAATTTCTTAATTGCTAAACTCGGTTTTGTTAGGCAAGAAAACAAACCTGGATATTTTCCTTTTTTCTAGATTAGGTTAGGCGTATTTTAAGGGATAAAATTAGCTACTTTTCTTTTATGTTATTTCTATTAGATGACAGCCAGCAAAGTCAGATTTTAGGGCCTAATTTCGCATGGGAAAGCGCCAATTAAGGGATTAGGAGTTCGATTCCAAATTTGGTGTCAGGTCTTGTCGCGTTAGTCGGTGGGGTTCATATCAGTTGGCATCAGAGCTTAGGTTCCAAGGCAAGTTTGACTATCCTTTATTTTATGTTCTTGTTCTTGTTTAGTCAAATTTAGAGTCCTTAAAAAAAAATCCTGGTTTAAGGTCTTAATTTCTTGGTCGAACTCTTTTCTTCTTTTGTTTTCTCCTTGTTCAAATTTTTGCCAATTTCGTTTGCTTGAATACTTGTGTTAGTTTCTGTTTAATTTGAAATTCATTTGTTTTCATTTGTTTCTCATTTATTTGTGCACACCTACTCATTTGTGTGTTGATTCTAGTTTAACCAAAAAAAAAAAAAACGAAAAGAAAGAAAAACAAGGGAAAGAAGAAAACAAGAGGATTCAAAAAAAAAAAAAAAAAGAGTCTGGAGACCCATCTTAAAATTTTTTTGTTTGTTTTAAACCTTTATAGGGTTCCATAAGCCCAGAACACACTTTACTCCATAGCAAAAAAAATAAAAAAATAAAAAAATTCAGCTATTCATTTTACACGTTCTTGTGATTTAGCATCTTTGTTATTGAGTCTTCGTTTGCCATTCTATGAATTGCACGTCAAATCTTGTGAATTGTTTGGGTAGATTCTAGTTTGTTTGAATTGTTGCTTGAATCTTGTATATTTCTTGAGTCTGATTAAGAATTTAAGAAGTCACAATGAGTGGAAAAAGGCAAGAGCGTTGAGAACATCAAGTTAAGAGCCAATTTGAGTGAAACACGAGTGTAAGCAAATCATTCTTGAGTGAAACACGTGAGGGAGTGCTTGTGAGATTCCTAACGTTTTCTTGCAGACTTTAAACATGTCTCACAATCCAAAAGATAATTCAACTGAAGAGGTCCAACAACGAACCATTCTAAACCTACAGTTACAAGCTTTAATGGGGGAATTGAGACAGATGATGAGAGCTGAATTGGAACCTTTACATGAGAGAATAAATAGGTTGGAAGAGGGGGCACCTAGGGGGCAGCGCCAAAATAACCCCATTAGGCAATCTAGACATGTACACCATGGTGAACAATGGGGGGATATAGAGGATGATGATGACAGGGAGGAGTTTGATGTTCCACCTAATAACCGGGGCAGGTTTGGGCATGGTTTAGGGAATAGAGAAGATAGGCTAGGTAGGCAGAGGCGGGATGATAACTTAGGAAGCATCAAGGTGAAGATTCCGTCCTTCCAAGGAAAAAATGACCCTAAGGTGTATCTATTGCCACAACTACTTTGAGTTGGAAAGGGTAAAACTCGTTGCAATTGAATTCACTGACTATGCTATTGTTTGGTGGGGTCAGTTGTTGAAGGACAGAAGAAGAAACGGAGAGCGAACTGTTGAGACATGGGAGGAAATGAAAGCAATCATGCGCAGACGATTCATCCCAAGTTACTACCATAGGGAGTTGTATAACAAGCTCCAACGCCTCACACAAGGTAATAGGAGTGTTGATGAATATCATAAAGAGATGGAGGTTGCCATGATCCACGCAAATGTAGTGGAGGACCGGGAGGCCACTATGGCTAGGTTCTTGCATGGTTTAAACCGTGAGATTGTAGATGTGGTACAAAAGCAACATTATGTGGAGCTAACAGATATGGTGCACCAAGCCATCAAATTGGAGCAACAATTGAAGCGAAGAAACATGGCTAGGAGGGGATCTAACACGGCTACCTCAAACACATGGAGACCAGCCCCTAAACGGGAAGAATTTTCAACAAACAAACCAAAGACCGAACCCTCTAAGGATGCCAAACAAGTTGCTGCACCTAAGCAAGGTAACACTGAATTTCCTACCTCAAAAAGTCGTGACATTAAGTGCTTTAAATGTCAAGGCAGGGGTCGCATATCTCGCAAATGTCCAAACAAGAGAGTAATGGTGATTACAGCTCAAGGAGAGATTGTTTCGGAGGATGAAGAAGAAGAAGAAGTAGAAGACATGCCACCTCTCGAAGATGCTTATGAAGGGGAGTGTGCTGTAGTTAGAGAGTCATTAGTGGCAAGATGAGCTCTTAGTGCACAGTCTAAAGAAGAAGAGAATAATCAACGAGAGAATTTGTTTCATACATGGAGTTTTGTGAATAACAAGGTTTGTAGCGTGATAATAGATGGAGGAAGTTGCATAAATGTGGCCAGCACCAAGTTAGTGGAGAAATTGGTGTTACCTAACTTGAAGCATCCAAGGCCATACCGGCTTCAATGGCTGAATGATAGTGGTGAGATCAAGGTTACAAAACAAGTGATGGTGGCATTTTCTATTGGAAAGTATGAGAACAAGGTGCTTTGTGATGTTGTCCCCATGCATGCATGTCACCTCTTGTTGGGAAGGCCGTGGTAGTTTGATCGACAAACTACACATGATAGTTTCACCAATAGGTATTCTTTTACCATGAATAAACAGCCAATGTCACTTATACCACTGACTCCAAAACAAGTTCTTGAAGATCAATTAAAAATACAAAAAGCGAGTGAAAAAAGAAAAGAGAAAGAGAGGGAGGCTGAACATAAGAGAAAAGAAAAAGAGAGGAGAGAAAAAGGGAGTGTGAAAAATAAGAGAGAAAAAGAGAAAGGAGAGAGTTCGAATTTAATGTGTGCGAGAGAAGAAAAATACAATTTTATTGCAAAGAAAAGTGAGATCAAGAGAGCTTTAATTTCTCATCAGCCCCTTATAGTACTAATGTACAAGGAGGCCTTTTTAAACACTAATGATCTTGCCGAGTCTTTGCCGAGCAGTGTTGTTTCCCTTTTGCAGGAGTTCGAGGATGTATTTCCTAAAGAGTTGCCTCTTGGCTTACCTGCAATTCAGGGAATTGAGCATCAAATTGACTTCATACCTGGTGCTTCAATTCCAAATCAGCCTACCTATAGGAGAAATCCTGAGAAGACAAGGGAACTTCAAAGGCAAGTAGGTGAGTTATTGAAGAAGGGATATGTGCATGAAAGCATGAGTCCTTATGCGGTTCCGGTGTTACTAGTGCCTAAGAAGGATGAGACATGGAGAATGTGTGTAGATTGCCAAGCCATCAACAACATTACGGTAAAGTATCGTCATCCCATTCCTAGACTAGATGATATGCTGGATGGATTGCATGGTTCTTGTGTTTTTACCAAGATTGATCTTAAGAGTGAATATCACCAAACTAGGATGAAGGAAGGTGATGAGTGAAAAACTGCATTTAAAACAAAATATGGTTTGTTTGAATGGTTAGTTATGCCTTTCGGATTAACTAATGCACCTAGCACTTTCATGAGACTTATGAACCATGTTTTGTGTGCTTACATTGGTCAATTTGTAGTTGTCTATTTTGATGATATCCTAATTTACGGCAAACACTTGGATGATCATGTTGAACATTTAAAACTTGTTTTAGATGTTTTAAGGAAAGAAAAGTTGTTTGCTAACTACAAGAAATGTACCTTTTGCACAGATAAGCTTGTATTTCTTGGTTTTCTTGTGAGTGCACAAGGTATACAGGTGGATGAGGAAAAGGTGAAGGCAATCCAAGATTGGCCAACTCCTACAACCATAGGGCAGGTGAGAAGTTTTCATGGCTTGGCTAGTTTCTACTGGCATTTTGTTCGAAACTTTAGTAGCCTTGCCGCACCTTTGACTGAAGTCATCAAAAAGAACGTTCCATTTAAGTGGGGAGAGGAACAAGAAAAGGCATTCAAACTGATCAAGGAGAAGTTAACAAATTCACCTCTACTTGTTTTACCTAACTTTACTAAAACATTTGAAATTGAGTGTGATGCCTCAGGTACAGGTATCGGAGGCGTTTTGATGCAAGAAGGAAGACCGGTTGCATACTTTAGTGAAAAGTTGAGTGAGGCAGCTCTAAATTATCCCACTTATGATAAGGAGATGTAAGCATTGGTTCGAACCTTAGAGACTTGGCAGCATTATCTTTGGCCGAAGGAGTTTGTGATTCACACAGATCATGAATCCTTGAAGCATTTGAAGGGGCAGCACAAATTTAACAAACACCATGCCAAGTGGGTAGAATTCATTGAGACATTCCCATATGTGATCAAATACAAGCAAGGTAAGGAAAACATAGTTGCCGATGCACTATCTCGCAGGTATGCCTTACTTTCAACCCTTGATGCTAAGTTGCTTTGATTTGAGTATATTAAAGAATTGTATGCATTGGATTCTGATTTTGGAGTTGTGTTTAAAGATTGCAAGAAGGGGGCATGTGGGAAACACTACTTACATGAGGGTTTCTTGTTTCGAGAAAATAAACTTTGGATTCCTCATTCTTCTTTGCGTGAGTTGTTAGTTAGAGAAGCACATGCCGGTGGTTTAATGGGTCACTTTGGAGTTACTAAGACTTTAGGAGTCTTGCATGAGCATTTCTTTTGGCCACATATGAAGCGTGATGTTGAGAGGATTTGTGGGAGATGCATTACATGTAGACAAGCTAAGTCTAGGCTGCAACCACATGGGTTATATATGCCACTTCCTATTCCTAGAGAACCTTGGGTTGACATCTCTATGGATTTTATGTTGGGGTTACCTAGGACTAAAAGGGGGAGAGATTCTGTGTTTGTGGTAGTTGATAGGTTTTCTGAGATGGCACACTTCATTGCATATCATAAAACCGATGATGCATCACATATAGCTAATTTGTTCTTCAAGGAGATTGTTAGGTTGCATGGCATGCCTAGGAGTATTGTTTCTGATAGAGATGCAAAGTTCTTGAGTTACTTTTGGAAGACCTTGCGGGCAAAGTTGGGGACTAAGCTATTATTTTCTACTACTTGTCATCCACAGGCTGATGGTCAAACTGAAGTAGTGAATAGGACTTTGTCTACTTTATTACGTGCTGTTATTCAAAAGAATTTGAAAACTTGGGAAGAATGTTTGCCGCATGTTGAGTTTGCTTATAATGGATGTGTTCATTCTGCAACTAAGTTTTCACCGTTTGAAGTTGTTTATGGTTTTAATCCATTGACTCGTTTGGATTTAACTCCTTTACCTTTGAATGAATGAGTTAACTTAAAAGGCAAGAAAAAAGCTGATTTTGTTAGACAAATTCATGAGAAGGCAAGACAGAACATAGAGAGGCGTACCGAGCAATATGCCAGGCAAGCCAATAAGGATCGCAAGCAGGTGGTGTTTGAACCGGGAGATTGGGTGTGGCTGCATATGAGAAAGGAACGCTTCCCTGAACAAAGGCGTTCAAAACTCCTTCCGAGGGGTGATGGCCCATTTCAAGTGGTGGAACGCATTAATGACAATGCCTACAAACTTGATTTACCAGGTGAGTATGGTGTGCTAGTTTTAATGTTTCTGACTTATCTTCTTTTGTTGCCGATGACAATTTGAGGACAAATCCTTTTCAAGAGGGGGAGAATGATGCACGCAGTGGAGCTGTACAAGCTAGGAGCCATGTTCATGATCCCTTAAGCCATTCAAGTGGTCCAATCACAAGATCTAAGGCCAAGCGATTCAAGGAAGCATTGAACGGGCTCATTCAACAAGTTTGTGACATGTTACATAAATGGAGCCCCGATATGGGCTCAAATCAATCACAAGAGAGCCTAGTCACTATGATTAAGGTTCTAGAAGATTCACATTGATGATGGTGCATGATTCTAGTAAATTGTGGGGCAAACTTCCTATTTTGGATCGACACATGGGTGCCATGTCATCATGTTTGAGTCTCGTCATCAAATTATCTTTCTAATGTAATTTTTGTGATTTCTTAGTTGCCAAACTCGGATTTGTTAGGCAAGAAAACAAACCTAGATATTTTCCCTTTTTTTAGATTAGGTTAGGTGCATTTTAAGGGATAAAATTAGTTACTTTCCTTTTATGTTATTTCTATTAGATAATAGCCAGCAAATTTAGATTTTTAGGGCTTAATTTAGCATGGGAAAGTGCCAATTAAGGGATTTTCTAAGTCAACATTCAATTAGGGATTCTTTTGGGCTGAAATTTGGTTCTATATAATTGTAAACACTTTGTTATTTTGATTTTAATCAATCAGATCATTATTCACGACTTTTGGTGAGACTTTCTCGCGTTCTTCTTATTTTCTTGAGAAGACTCTTTGAACTTATCAAGATTAATCTTGTGGCGTTCAACAAACTAACTTATTATCTAGAGTTTAAGTGTTCTTGCAAATTCTAGGTGTGGCGTCTTCCTATCTGTGGTATAGGTGGATCCATATCATATGGTATCAGAGCCTACTCTTGACTAGTCGGTGGGTGCATGTACAAAGGTTCCCTGCATGAGGACGTACAGTCTAAAAGGGTTGGGAATGATGTGTTCCACATCGGTTAGGAAGAGAGGTCTTGGGTGTTATATATATGGGTTCACAATCCTCCCCTCACGAGCTAGCTTTTGGGGCGGAGTTAGGTGGATCCATATCATATGGAATCAGAGCCTACTTTTGACTGGTTGGTGGGCACATATACAAAGGTTCCTTGCACGAGGACGTGTTGTCTAAAGGGGTCGAGAATGATCTGTTCCACATCGGTTAGGAAGAGAGGTCTTGGGTGTTATATATATGGGTTCACAATCCTTCTCTCACGAGCTAGCTTTTGGGGTGGAGTTAGGTGGATCCATATTAGTACAGCTCCTATTTCAATGACACCTTATAGGATGGCACCTTGATGCGAACCCACAAGGATTTAAGCCTTGAAAACCCACAAGCAATCTAATATTCGAACCCTTAAATACGCAATCTAGATTTGATGAATTGATCCACTTGAAACCCTTGAACAACAATGGAACAAGAACCCCAAAGTGTGTAGACGCCACAAGGAATGATCAGCCCCTTGATAAGTAGAGTTTTAGTTCTAATAGAACAAGAGAGGAGAGTTCTCCTTATGAACACGCAATGGTCTAATTTTATTCGAAAAAAACCTAATCTGATTACAATGAGTGGTTAGGCCAACATATAAGGAAAAAGGCCCTAAAAAAAAGACAAAATAAAATAAACCTTTGACTTCAGCCTCCTTAATTAGCCTGTTATTAAGGCCAATTGTTAATTTTGGCTGACATAATAATTTCCCTTAAATAAACAAGAATCCCTCATATAAGGAAAAAGTAAACTCAAACCCCAAACATTAAATCTGAAAATTACATCAGCCACACCATTTTTATGATTATTCAAAGTTGAGCTTGAATAGCACAAATGTGTTCATCCATAGCTTTCATGGTGTGCATGCCTATGCCCGAGTTATTTGTAGCTTACTTAATCCAAGTTCGTTGAATAAGAGTATTTAGGGCTTCTTTAATGCGTCTGGCACGAGCTCTTGTTATTGGTCCTGTTGGAATGTTCAACGGATCATTTGAAGTTGTTTGGTGAGCTTGAGCTGCATCATTCCCTCCTTCCTCAAAAGGATTCATCCTCGAATCTAACTCTGCATCAAAGAAAGAAAGATCAGCAACATTAAAAGTAGAACTCACATTATACTCACCAGGAAGATCAATCTTGCAAGCATTGTCGTTGATCCTTTCCAACACCTGAAATGGACCATCTCCTCTAGGACTTAATTTTGATTTTCTTTGGTTAGGAAATCTCTCCTTCCTCATATGCACCCAAACCCAATCACCAGGTTCGAAAACAACTTGTCTCTTTCCCTTATTTGCCTTCCATGCATACTACTTATTTTTCCTCTCAATATGCTGCCTAATACGCTCATGGAGTTGTTTCACCATTTCCACTTTCTTTTTCCCATCCAAACTAACCCTCTCATCAACTGGTAGTGGAATCAAATCTAAAGGAGTCAGTGGATTAAAACCATAAACAACCTCAAATGGTGAGAGACCTGTGGATGTATGCATACTCCTATTGTAAGCAAACTCTATGAAAGGCAAACAATCCTCCCAATTCTTCAAATTCTTTTGAATCACAGTCCTAAGCAATTGTCCCAATGTTCGATTGACAACCTCAGTCTGGCCATCAGTTTGTGGATGATAAGCTGTGGAAAACAATAACTTAGTGCCTAATTTACCCCACAAAACCTTCCAAAAGTGACTTAGAAATTTCACATCCCTATCAGAGACTATGCTTTTTGGCATCCCATGCAACCTCACAATTTCCTTAAAGAACAAATCAACAATGTGAGTAGCATCATCCGTCTTATGGCAAGAAATGAAGTGTGACATTTTTGAAAATCTATCAACAACCACAAAGATGGAATCCTTACCCTTCCTAGACCTAGGCAGTCCCAAAACAAAGTCCATCGAAATATCTACCCAAGGTTCATAGGTACAGGTAATGTTATGTACAGACCATGTGGCAAAACTCTGGACTTAGCTTTTTTACAAGTTATGCACCTACCACAGACTCTCTCTACATCCCTCTTCATCTTAGGCCAAAAGAAATGCTCCTTCAAAACCTCTAAAGTCTTTTGCACTCCAAAATGACCCATTAAGCCCCCACCATGTGCTTCACGAACTAACAACTCTCTCATAGAACTTTGAGGCACACACAACCTGTTCTCCCTAAACAAATAATCATCCACCCTATAAAATTTGTTAAATGCCCCCTTTTCACATTGAGCAAACAAATCAGCAAAATCATTTTCAGAAGCATACAATTCTTTTACAAACTCAAAACCCAATAATCTGGCATTCAACGAAGTAAGAAGGGTATACTTGCGTGATAAGGCATCAACAACGACATTCTCCTTACCTTGTTTGTACTTGAGCACATATGGAAACGTTTCAATGAACTCCATCCACCTAGCATGTCTTTTACTCAACTTACCTTGGCTCTTGAGATGTTTCAGGGACTCATGATCAGTGTGGATGACTAATTCTTTGGGCCATAAGTAATGTTGCCAAGTCTCCAATGCTCTCACAACTGCATAGAGCTCCTTGTCATATGTCGGATAGTTCAATGCTGCCCCATTGAGCTTTTCACTGAAATAAGTAAGTGGCCTCTTTTCCTGCATCAAGACAGCACCTATTCCAACTCTAGAAGCATCACACTCAATCTCAAAAGTCTTACTAAAGTCAGGTAATGCAAGTAATGGTGCAGAACACAACCTCTCTTTGATAGTAAGGAATGCATGCTCTTGTTCATCCCCTCACTTAAAACCGACAGATTTCTTTATGATTTCAGTGAGTGGTGCTGCAAGTGTGCTAAAATCTTTCACAAAACGTCTATAAAAACTAGCCAACCCATGAAAACTTCTTACCTCAGTGATTGTTTTGGGAGTAGGCCACTCTTTGATGACTCTTACCTTTTCTTCATCAACCTCAATCCCATGTGAGCTGACTACAAAACCAAGAAAAACAACCTTGTCCATGCAAAAACTGCACTTTTGAAGGTTAAGCAAATAACTTTTCTTTCCTTAGCACATCAAGAACACATTTCAAATGATTCAAATGTTCATGTCAATCCTTACTATAAATCAAGATGCCATCAAAATACACCACAACAAATTTTCCAATGAATTCACGCAAAATATGATTCATAAGTCTCATAAAAGTGCTTGGTGCATTTGTGAGTCCAAATGGCATAAACAGCCATTCATAAAGACCATGCTTTGTTTTGAAAGCAGTTTTCCATTCATCCCCTTCTCTCATCCTAATTTGATGGTATCCAGATTTCAGATCAATTTTTGAAAAGATGCTAGAGCCATGCAATTCATCTAGCATATCATCTAATCTAGGAATGGGATGGCGATACTTTACCGTGATATTGTTAACTGCTCTGCAATCGATGCACATCCGCCAAGTACCATCTTTCTTTGGGACTAGAAGTGCTGGAACTGCACAAGGGCTTAAGCTCTCTCTGACATACCCTTTTTGCATCAATTCCTCAACTTGTCTTTGAAGCTCTTTTGTTTCTTCAGGATTGCTTCTGTAGGCTGGACGGTTGGGAATGGCAGCGCCAGGAATGAAATCTATCTGATGTTCAATGCCCCGTATGGGAGGTAACCCACTAGGAGTTTCTTCTGGAAACACATCCTTGTATTCCTGCAACAAAGCAACAACAGCACTAGAAAAAGAAGGGTCAAGATCATTAGTGGCCAGGCAAGCCTCTTTGTACACAAGTACAATCATTGGCTGTCCAGCAATGTAAGCGTCCCTCACATCTCTTTTTCTTGCATAGAAACTCATTTTTTCTTTTCTCTTCACTTTTCCTCTCTCTTTATTCTCATTCTCTTTTTCTTTTTCTTTTCTCTCATGTGGTCGTGTTTCTTTTTCTGCCACTGCACTCTCTATTTTTTTTGAACTCTCAACTCCACTCTCTTTTTCTCTCAAATTTATTTTCTCTTTTTCACTCTCTTTTTGCATTCTCACTTGATCTTCATGAACTTGCTTAGGTGTAAGTGGAACAAGAGTCACTTTTTGTTTATCTTTCACAAATGAGTATCTGTTCTTGAAGCCATCATGAATCACACGTCTGTCAAATTGCCAAGGCCTGCCTAATAATATGTGACCAGCATGCATGGGGACCACATCACACAACACTTCATCCTTGTATTTTCCAATAGAGAAGGATATTATCACTTGTTTATTCACCTTTACCTCCCCACACTCATTCAACCATTGCAACCTATAAGGCTTGGGATGCTTGATAACAGGCAATTTCAACTTCTCAACCAAGGTAGTGTTGGCAACATTTGTACAACTACCCCCATCTATAATCATGCTACATACCTTGTTGTTTATGCTGCATCGGGTATGGAAAATGTTCTCTCTTTGCTGGTCCACATCTTCTTCTTCTTTAACCTGTGAATTTAGTGCACGTCTTGTGACAAGAATCTCTCCTACATCGGGATACACAATGACTTCATCATCAGCATCTTCAAGTGATGGAACGGATTCACTTTCACTTTCACTTTCTGTTTCTACCTCTCCATTGGCATGCAAGACCATAGTTCTTTTATTTGGACATTGTGAGGCAATGTGACATGTTCCCAAACATTTAGACATCTTGTTACAAATTCTACAACATCCTTCTTCATCCCTATACACCAAAAGCTTGTTTAATTCCGTATACATCTTGGCTGTTCCTGGATGCACCAAGTAGGGGGTTTTGTGTGCCTCCAAAAGAATCTGTTTCCTCATTTCCTCATCGTTGGGTATGTAGGTGGTACGTTTGTGATGAAGAATGCTATCTTCTAAAAGGCTAAACTTGGTTTCCTTTCCTCCTAGAACCTCTTCATGTATTTTAACCAAGACAAGGTCAAGTTCTTGACTACCTTTTATGTGCATGAGGATGGTGGGCTAAAGCGTTAATGTTGATATTTTCCCCCGAAATCATTTTGATTCCAAGGTTGTTGATATCTTTTTGTGGAGACTAAGGTAAAAAGCTGATTGCCATGAGCGTCGCTACAAATTTTTGACTTAGTGCATTGGCCATTTTGTTTGTTTTTTCAGGTTGATAAAGGATCTCATAGTCATAATCATTCACTAGCTCCAACCATCTTCATTGCCTTATGTTCAACTCCTTCTGTGTGAAGATATACTTGAGACTTTAATGGTTTGTGTAGATTTCATATTTTGCTCCATACAAGTAGTGTTGCCATATTTTAGCACAAAAACCACCACCTCAAGCTCTAAATCAAGCGTTGGGTAATCTTTTTCATGATCCTTGAGTTGTCATGAAGTGTGGGTGACTACTTTTCCTGCTTACACAAGGACAGCTCCAACCCCAGGTTTGGAAGCATCATTGTAAATTACAAAATTCCCTTCTTCAGCATCAGAATTGTCATCACTAGAGTGAACCTCTGTTTTAACTCCCTCAAGCTTTGTTCGCATATATTTGTCCACTTGTGCTTCTTCCCTTTTTGTGTAAGTGCCGTGAGCGGTGTTTCTGGCTTCAAAAATCCTTTAATAAATCATCGATAATACCCTACCAATTGAGAAAACTGCGTATCTCTGTCACACTTTTCATGGTTGGCCACTAACTCACTACTTCAATCTTCACATGACTATAGTAACTCCTTCCTTGGATATCACATGTCCCAAAAATTATACTTTTGCTAGCAAGAATTCACACTTCAAGAATTTGGCATACAGTTGATTCTCTTTCAAAATCTGTAGTGCAATCTTTAAGTGATCCTTGTGTTCCTCTTTCGTCTTGGAGTAGACATGATATCATTTATGAAAATGATAATGAACTTGTCTAGGCAGTCCTTGAACACTCTATCCATCAAGTTCATGAATGTTGCGGGGGCGTTGGTCAAACCAAACAGCATCATGAGGAACTCATAGTGTCTATAACGCATCCTAAAAGCTGTCTTTGGCACATCACCTTCCTTGATCCAAAGTTGGTGGTATCCAAAACGCATATCGATTTTTTTAATAAATAAGTAGCTCTATTTAACTGATCGAATAGATTATCGATTCATGGTAGCGCGTATTTGTTCTTGACTGTGATTTTGTTCAACTCCCTATAGTCGATGCACATTCTTAATGTACCATCTTTCTTTTTTATAAACAAGACTGGTGCTCCCATGGTGAATACCTTGGGTGGATGAAACCTTTGTTCAGTAGTTCTTGTAGTTGCACCTGTAGCTCTTTGAGTTCCGCTCAGGCCATTTGATAGGGCGTATTAGAAATTGGTGTTGATCCAGAACCAATTCAATCTTGAATGAAATCTCTAGTTCTAGCGGAAGTCCTATTAATTCCTCTAGAAAGACTTCTATAAAGTTCTTGACCGCTGGCACATCCTTTGGTTTTGATTTACTCTCCTTGGATTTATCCACTAGGTTGGCTAGGTATCCTTGACATCTGCTAGCCAACAACAGCTTACTTGCTTTCATGGCTATTATCATAGGCATTAATTGCCTTTGTGGTGTTCCCGTGTAGGCAATCTCTTCCTCCTCTGCAAGCTTGAATGTAACCTTACAACACCAACAATTGATAAATGTGTTGAATTTACCCAAGAAGTCCTAATCATTCATATCAACGATTTTCAAATTCACGTGTAGTTCTTGGCCATAAATAACTACCAGTACATTCTGTAGCTAGTAATTTGACGTCATCATTTCCTCGAACGCCTCTTTCCACACTTAGAACAAGTGGGGTTGTTGTTGTTACTATTCCTAGTGTAGTTTCTCTTCTAAGGCTGGCTTTTTTGGTTGCCCTAATCGGGGTTCCTTTCTCTTATTGTTACTATACTACTTTTGCTGCTTCCTACCCTGGTCATGATTATTGCCTTGGTTCCTCTATTGAGATTCAGGATTTTGTTTCCCCTTGACCCTTTCTTCTTTCTTGGCTTTGAAAAACTAATCTCTTTCCTCCCGATTGTGAGTCCTCAATATTCAGCATGGATTGCCTGATGGATACAATTCTCGACAGATTTGGGGGTTTCGCTCCTACTGTTGATTACCACATCAATGTTAGATCTAAACATCTTCATCAATTGCCTTGTCTCATCTCTTTTGTTGCTCACCAAATAGGGGCAAATCGAGCTAGTTGCTTGAATTTTCATATGGCATCCTTCACTAACACGTTATCCTAATGAAAGTTGTTGAACTCGTTTTCCTAGGCTGCCATAATATCCATGTTAAAGTACATTTTGTGAAACTCATAGATGAAGTCTTGCCATATCATATCATTAATGTTTCTTCTTAGTTCTTCACTTTGCCACCAATGACGGGCCTCCTTTTTTAATATGTATAAGAAATGCAGGACCTTCTCTTTCTCATCTAGCCTCATAAAGTTCAATGCCACTTAAATGTCAGTTAGACAGCTATCTGCTTTTATAGGATGGTATTTAACTGATCTATAAAACTTATTCTCTCCATGATTGTAGGCTAGGGAGAGAATATGTTGCTTTGAAAATATTATTTCAGGTTTGATTTAGTCGGGTACTAATTTAGAAGTGATCACTCGTAGATAGTCTAAGACCTCCTAGAAGTTTTTCTCCTATTCTTCAAACTTCCATCTATATCAAGATTCCCTATGAGAATCCATGTACTTACGCTTATTGAGATATTGTATCTATATTTATACATTGTAGGATCTCTGTTTCTATCACTATAACCTAAAGGGTCTAGCTCTCAACGAGTTGCTTATAGGCTCTATCATTGTACTCATAAACTGTAATGTATTTATAGTACCATTAACAAGCATTAATCATGACTTTCATGCATTCACATTATAAAACAATCATTACATACCATAGTCTATTGTTAATTATGAGACTTTACATGTCTCCAGCAGGTCACAAAACATAAACTTCATTTTACTAGAAGCTACTACTTGTTCATACATACATTTCATTTCTTATATTATATGCAAACCTACTCAGCTATTTGTCATGGTATATTACTATCCCCATAGTGATACGTTGACTATTTATTTTTCTACGTTGTCTCTAGGTTAGATACTGATGCCCTTGTTAATGAGAGTAGCTAGGAAGCCTTTTCTAGCCAAGTAACTCGAAAGAGCTCGAGGGATAGCATTTTGATGGTAGCCCTTTAATGAAGATCTTGCTCCTCCATTCCTTGCTTACCCTAAAGGGAAGTTTCAGTAGAAATTCTTTTTTAAATCGCCAAATGTAGCCCCAGAAGTCATTGCCCAAATTCATGCTCCATGAGTCGAGCATCTAGAAGTGTCGATCAACCCGATCATGCAGTTTCAGGTATTGTCTTGATTGTTTGGGAAGTTGACATCTAGCATAACTTCCTATAATCTGGTGTGTCATAGCTACTAGGCTCCGTGTCCGGCCATGGAGAGATGTCCTACACCGTGCTGGAATGTCAATCGTTTCGCTGTATCATTATGCAAAAGGCATTACCTATTAGCTACTACAATCTAATTAGCATAAATTAAATTTAACTTACTTGGATTATGGCGTAGCAGACACGTGACGACTTGGAGTAGGATGATAGAATACTGGCTCTGATACCAACTGTAACAACCTTCTATACGTGGCCATTACTTATATTCATAATCTTAATACTTAAACATATTTTAATATGAGGTCCTTAAATTTGTGGATTTTTTTCTAAACAAACATTGAAGTGAATTCTTAACAAAACAATATTAATTTCCCAAATATTATTAAAACATGATAATAATTATCTCTATTAGACATAACCATAGTCTCTTAAGACTTAATTCATTACATCAAATATTTACTTCTTAAATCGTAGCCATAATATTCCTTAAAACTTATCCTTTAAACATAAAGATAGTTATTTAAAAACTATTACTTTTAACACATATTTTAATTTAAATAAATCTATTTCGGAAACAATTCAAAATTGAATACCATTATAAATCTTATTTTAAATGCTCTTTAATGCTTTTTCAGATTATTTATATAATTTACTTGTAATTTAATATCTCAAAACTAATATAATGATTTTCTTAAAACTTAAGCATAACTATTTAGACTTTCATAACAACATATTCATAAAACATATTCATTAAAAACCTTACTTATTCTAATGCAAAACTCCTACAGTCATTTTTATTCTAAATGATCTTATAATTTTCTTAAAAATTTATGCGTATTTGTTGAATTTTCTAAAACATCATTTTTAAATCTTAACATTGTATAGTCCAAGATTGTATGACTATAATCTCAGTTTCTAAAACATAATCTTATTTACTTTTTAATGCATACTTAATTTTGTAAAATAAAAAAGTGCATAATTTCATAAACTTATAAATGCGAAAATGTTACATTTGCATGAGCAGTATCTATTCCCATCTCCGTTGTTTGTCCGCCACTAGCCACCGTCCAGTCAACTGATGTTGACAGGTTCCTTACTTGCAACATGAACACACTTAATTGAGCTTTCACTCAGCAAGTAGGTAGTTTAACTTGCAAAACAATTTGAAGATCATTTGATAAATCAACGCATGATCATTCTATGCTTACTTATTTATTTGTTTTATGCTCAATTATTCAAACTTTATCTTAATTTACTATTTGGGCTCAGGTGATTGTACCAATTGCATGTGTGATCATCAGGAAGTCAGGGTTCATGAGGTTCCTTACGACACCAAGATCATAAATTGCATTGCAATAATTAGGATTTGCAAAGTCCTAACAAGACCATCTTCTCTTTTTTTTTTTTTTTTTTTGATCAAGCCTCTTTGTGGGTCAAGAGGTTGGTACGATACCCTTAACTTATCTTGTTGAGTTTCACTTGTATTATTATATGTATGCAATATGACATGCTACTACATAGCACTACATATCAATACCAAAAACATGCTTAATTGAAAACAAGTAAACAGTATATTAATACAACCCACATTGTTCATAACTTCACAAGATGTTAATTCATCATATCTTAGATACATATATATGTCCTAACATAATTATAGCAGGGCATATCACTGAACATGCATTTCATATTTTTAGAAATCATGTAAAAATAGTTTGATTTAAAAACTATTCATATTGTCGTCGAGATTCCTGCTTACCTGTTTCAGTGAAGTAGGCTCCCCTATAGATTTTGAATTCCTTCTTTTCTAATGGAAACAAATCTATATAAAACACCCATTTGGAGTGTGTAAGAATGCTTCATTTTATGCTACTAAGATTTTGGCATAACTACAAGAATTTGATCACTTTATTAGATCATAAATTCTTTTATCCATTGATCATGAATTTCATCATTTCTATTACAAAGATTATTTTCACTAAATCTTCATAATATTTAAACTTTTCCTTAATTGCTGTTTGTTCGTATCCAAATTGATAATTAATAATTTTAAAACAATTAATTAATTATCTATTGTTGTTAAATCCGTGTGACTTTAATCCATTTAGACATTTCCTAAATTCATTATTCTTACTTTAAATCCTAATTAGCCTTATTTTAAATTCATTTAATGGTCGTAATTGTTTTTAAGCCCGTAAACCCAAAATTGACATCATAATGTCATATATATTCTATCGATAGACTACATTTCGCGTGGCATTTTAGACTAAAATGGGTGTTGGACTTGTACTTAACATCGTGGCATAAAAGCTCTATTGTATCGGGTTTTTATGTTTGCTGAAATAATGTTCAAAAGAAGACTGTTAACTGGAAAATTTAAATAAAAACTACTCTATAAAATAATGCCCGAATTATTAACCCACTAAATCTTAGGCCTATATAACCCTTATAAGATGTTAATTAATCAAAGGTCCAATTGATCACCACGTCTATATTGTAAATATGCAGTTACGAATAATCCAGCCAAAGTAATAGGAATTAGACCTAAGACGATTCCAAATAGAAAAACTTCAATCATTTCATTTTCTTTGAAAGGTGAAAAGGAGAGGTAATATCTATCCTTAAATATTAATCGGTATTACCCATAAATCTCAATGCCCAAGAAGTTTTGAAAAATTTATATGAAATCGCATATTAAACAAGTTTTTCTTTTGAAGTTTTCCCTCCATAAAAGCCAATCATTTTTAAAGGTGTGTTTTAATAATTTTCTTATTTGTTCTAAAGTCCTAGTTACCATTTTTTTAACAAAATTGTTTTCTGATTGAAATTTTAAAATTTTTAACGATTAAAAAGTTTTGACTGTTTTTATATATCCAATTTAAATTCCAAATTTAGTAATAGTTTTCACAAAACTTTTGTCATGAAAGTTCTTCATTTTACTACAAATTGAAACTTTTTGGCAAAAATTGTAGTTCAACCTTGAATCGATCCGAAACTTTAAAATAGTTTTCTATGCAAAAAAATGCAGTTTTTAGACTTTTTTAGAAAACTATCCATAACTGCATTTTATATTAGATTTTGGAGAAATTTCTTTATGAAAATTGTTCTCCCGTCGAAATCTAAAACATTCATATTCGGCGAGACATAAAATTCAAACCTGAAATGGCTTGAAAATGGCAAAACAATTCCAGCACTACTGGAACTGTTATGCATAATGGCTTGGCTCTTTATTTATAGACTTAGCTTAATCTAGTCTTTCTCTCTTAAGCATGGTTAATTAACCATCATTCGGGTGAAGTTTGATTTAAGGGTACTTTGTGCATTTCTTGCAAGTATCCTTTAAGCAGATAAATTTTATACTGTCAACAATAATTAACTTAGCTAATGGGAGATTTTATTACTTGACTAGTCCTCTCCTATTTTTTTCAAATACTGTGGCACGTTAATCACAATATGAGCCGATATTGATCAAAGTTTAATCGCGTATTGTTTTTTACTACATTAAGTCTAAAAATTTATTTTAGGCTTAATAAAAATGTGAACTTGACTGTTTTGGTGTCTGGGCTCAATAATGATATGGTTTTTAATAATGTCACTATTCAAGTTTGTATAGCATTTTCTGTCGATACAGTTACTCACATAGCTATGTTTTCAAATTAATTGGCAATTAAGGATCTAATTTGAGTTAAAGAATTTCTTGGTACACTGCTAACTTAGTACTAGCCTTGAAATTCTCATAATTAAATTTCTCGAGTTCTTTATAGATAAATTTCTCTTGCCTTAGTTGTAGTGAAATTTATCAATCTCTTTATTAAATTACAATAGTTCATTAATTAACTATAGAATCTTTTATAGAATTTTTTTGAATAGTCATATATTAATTCCATAAATTCTTCAATCATGCATTTCATACACAATGTTTCCAAGAAAATCCTTAATTTAAATTGGTAAATTATGCTATTTAATTCTAAGATTTTCTTAGTCATTACAGTGTATATCGAAAGAGGCGAGCCCACCAATGAGCTCGTCATGTGTGACATGGATTTTTGTTTCATGTGTTCGGTGCTAGCAAACCAAGATAGCTCGATTTAGCCTCTATTTTGTGTTCAATATGGTTGATTTGTGAATTTTGGTTTGGACAAGCATTATACGGAAAACTATCTAACTTTATGCCCATTTAGCTCAACATGTTTGATTTGGAGTCAAGAGTAACTGAATGAAAGACCCACTAACTCATGATGGAGATAAAACAAGATGGTCTGAAATTTGCGGCCAACGAGTGTATGACATGTGTCCCACTTCATCAGGCATTATTTAAACCCCTTTCCCACTAACAAAAGCCCACTATCTCTAAAGGAGCATTTATAAATGGGCTAAAGGTGTCATTTGCATTCCAACTTCGGATTCTCGCCAGAAGCTCTTGCTAGATCATTTCTCATTTCTTATTATTGAACGTCTCTATCTCTTTTTTTATTTATGCTTTGTTCTAAAGAACTAATCTATATGAAGTTTAGCATACAGTGAAGCATACCTCAATAGTGGATGTAACTCAATTCTAAGTGAACCATTATAAAAATCGTGTAGTATTTTGTTTTGTTATTATTGTTTCATTATTTGTTTGTTGCTAAAAATTTTAGATTATTATCTCAAATCTAACTTGGTTTATAAGTTTATTAACAGTCAAAGAGCCTAATCAATTTAAATAAATACCAGATTTTACACTAACATAATTTGATTTAGTTATAGATCCAAACGTCTACAGATGTATTATCAAATAAACCAATATAGCACAAGCTTATATATACGGAACTCAGATCCCCTGTCCAATTCTTTGGCCAATAAATAAAAAACTAACACTCATATACCTATTAAATTACTACTAATAGAGAGAAAACAAGCATATTTTCGTTTTCCTTTTTTCTTCTCTTACTTTACTTGTTTCTCTCTATTTGTTTCCTTTTTTTTAATATGCCTGTCTCTTTCATGAGCTCTCATGTATAACATGGATTTGTGTTCGATGCTAGTAGACCAAGATAGCATGATTTAGCCTTCGTTTTGTGTTCAATATGCTTGATTTGAGAAGCATGGTTTGGACAAGCATTACACGGAAAACTATCCAACTTCATGCTTGTCCCACTCGACATATTTGATTTGGAGTCAAGAGTAATTGAATGGAAGACCCACTAACTCATGATGGAGATAAAAGGAAGGTGGTCAAAAATTTGCAGCCAACGGGTGTATGACACATGCCTCACTTCATCAAGCATTACTTAAAACTATTTCCTACTAACAAAGCCCACTATCTCTAAAAGAGCCTTTTAAAAGGGCTGAAGGTATCATTTGCATTCTTACTCTGGATTCTCGCCAGAAGCTCTTGCTAAATCATTTCTCATTTCTTATTATTGAAAGTCTCTATTTCTTGTTTTGTTATGTCCAAAGAACTATTGTAATCTGTATCAAGTTCAGCATATAGTGGAGCACACCTCAACAGTGGACATAACTCAATTCTAAGTGAACCACTATAAAACACGTATGGTATTTTGTTTTGTTATTATTGTTTCATTATTTGTTTATTGCTAAAATTTTTTATTATCTCATATCTAACTTGGTTTATGAGTTTGTTAATAGTCAAAGGGATTAATCATTTTAAATAAATACTAGATTTTACACTAATATAATTTGATTTAATTGTAGACACAACATCTATCGATATTTTATTAGACAAACCAATAGAGCACAAGCTTATATATGTGGAACTTAGATCTCCTGTACAATTCTCTGTCCAACAAATAAAAAATTGACACATCTTATACCTATTAAATTACTACTAATAGATAGAAAACAAGCAAATTTTTGTTTTTCTTTTTTCTTCTCTTACTTTACTCCTTTCTCTCTCTTTGTTTCCTTTTTTTAATATGCTTGTCTCTTTTCTCTTCTTGTCTTGTCATTTTCCATGGTAATGGTCAATGATCTTTCTCCACATTGTTCTAAAAAATAAGGCTAGCAATTTGGACATGATATGATTATGCGAAATAAAAACAACACAAGATAAACGCGTTTAGATCGCATATTTATTAATTAGGCCGTGAATAGTTTGGCACGAATAATACGAAAATAAGCGGGTTGGATTCGTGCTAGACCGTTTAACACACTTTAAACATGTTTGATTAAACGGGTAGTAATATGTCGATATGACATGACACAAACCCGCCTATTTATAAGAATGTCTTCAAGAGTCCCAAATTGAAAAGAAACAAAAATGTCTTCTCCCAACTCCTCTATATAAGAGTCTACATGTTTTGTTTTGTCTAAATGTCACTTAATGACTTATAATTTTATTTCTTAATTTTGATTATACAAATAGTTAAAGATTGCTAAAAAAAAAAAAAAAACATGTTTCAAAATGTTTAAAAATTTCTTAATGTTCAAATTAGTATGTTTTTTCAAAATAAAAAGTTAAAGCCTTAAGGCCCAATAGGCCATTGCTCTATTTGGTTTTAAGAACCTTTTTTTTTTTTTTTCCTAATTTTGACTCTATATAGAAATAATAGTTTAAATTTTTTATTTATTTAGGCTATAATTGTGTCATATACGGGTTTTCATCGTGTCAGCATGTCACCGCCTGTTTAATAAATGTGTTGAGAGTGTTGTGTTATGTTACGCATGCTATGTGCGTTTCGTATTCATGTTTGAGTTCTTGGCATATTTAATAATCGTGTTATGTTCTTGTTCATACTAACCATGTTGTGCCATAATCGTGTTGGCCCAAACATGATATGCGGACACAAATTGCCAACTCTACTGAAGAAGTGAGCAAAGCAAAGGAGTAAAATATTCACTCCATTCCTTGCATCCATAATCACTATGTCTTTCTTGTTTTTTTTTTAATTTTTTTTCACTTGTGTGATTTTGATACATTTTAAACATTACCTAATTCTGAAAAAAAAAACCCCCTAATTGTCAAATCACTATTTTTTTCATCATTGTCAAATCAATTCATCACCTAAAAACTAAAACCCAAAAACTTTCATGTATATAAATTTTAATGCCATATTTGGAAGGTTGTTCAATAAAAAGTAAGAAATAGTTTTATTTTTCTACATATATTGTGTACTAATGTGCAGTGAAATGTTATTATTTTTTCTTTTTTGGTCAAGATTTCTTTGTTTTTTTTTACTATTTACACGAGGAAATGCTATTCTATAATATAAATATATATATATTATTTTGCTCTATACTTTATATTTACAGCTACAATGGACAATGATGTGTACGGAGAATTTCAATCATGTATAAAGTTGAAGTTTGAAAACAAGGAAAAAGTGAATTTGGATGCTAAAAATAGACTTGAAATTATTCATTCCAAGATCTGTGTTGAGATGATACTGGTTTGGAGTTTAAAACTGAGGAAGAAGCTTATAACTGCTAAAATGATTTTGCACGCATGGTTGGTTTTTGTATTTGAAAAAGCAAAGGGCAAAAGGACAAAGATGGCAGAATGATAAAATTTTTTGTTCTCTTGTAAAGGATACCATGGAAAAGACAAGTTAGACGTTATGAGATAAGATTTGGTTGTTTAGCAAGGATGAAAGTTGATTCTAGAAAAACTGGCAAGTATTATGTTGCCCATTTTGTTGCTGAGCATACACTTGTTACATCAAGCCCTAGCAAAAGTCATTTGTAGAGATCATAAAGAAGAGTGACTCTGGCCTAAAGAGTTGCAATAGATGTGGTAGATCATTCTGGAATTGCTCATAAATCAAGCTTAGAACTTATGGCAAGGAGAGCAGGGGAGGTAAAAATATTAGATTTGATGATGTAGTTTGTTTTGGCACAAAAATTTTCTGTGGACTAAAAGAACAATTCCAGTGAAGTTCAGATATTCTACTGGTATTTTAGAGTATCTTCAACAAATGAAATTAGAAGAACCCAATTTTTTTTTGTGCTTTACAAGTTGATAAAGACGAGATGTTAACCAATATTTTTTTGGGCAGATGGAAGAATGAACTTGATTACTCCTGCTTTAATGATGTAGTTTGTTTTGACACTACTTATCAAAAAAGTCAAGAAGATAGGCCTCTTAGTATGTTTGCTGGTGTGAACCATCATAAGCAAATTGTTGTTTTTGGAGCTGCTCCATTGTACGATAAAACAACAGAAACCTTTGAGTTGCCACTTGGCCATACTCCATATGGCCTTGTTTTAGACACTAGAACAGGGAGAGGGGGAAGGGAGAAGCAGGGCTTGAAGAATGAGCCGAGCCATGCAAGAACGCAGGGATATGTCAAGTAAGCAACAACGGCTAAAACATTAGCTTCCCAATGGCCAAAACACGTCATCGTTTATGCATCTGGCATATATATCAAAATGCAGCCAAAAGACTTGGTGGTTTTTTTGAGTGTTTTCGGGATTTTGCTGGAGAATTTAATCATTGTATATATGATTACGAAGAAGAGTGAATTTTTGGAAGCTTGGGAGGAAATGCTTAAATATTATGCTCTAGAAGAAAATAATTGGTTAAAATTTGACTTGGGAGAGAAATAGGCTTTAGTCTACGGTTGGGAGACTTTTTGTGCAGACATGACTACTATATAGAGGAGTGAGAGTATAAATAATGCTATAAAAGGATATGTTAGTTCCAAAAATATTCCGCGAAGATTTTTTGAACAGTTTAAAAGAATGGTTGAGGATTGTACTTATCAAGAGTTGAAGGTGAATATTAAAGCATCTCAATGACTTTGTCAATGCCATTTCCAGTTGAGAGTTTAAAGGAAGTTGCAATTAGATATACCCCGACTGTGTTTAAAATGTTTCAGATAGAGGTATGCAAAGTTTATAATTGTGACATGCATGTTTGTAGTGAGATTGAGACAGTGACAAAGTATAACTCTATATCTCACGGGAAGAATTTTCATCATACTGTTGAGTATGATGCATCCTTAGTACGGCGATATGCTCTTGCAAGAAGTTTGAGTTTGCTGGATTTTTATGTGCGCATGCATCTTTCATCGAAAAGTGTAACTAAAATTCCAACCCAATATATTTTGAAGAGATGGACTATGGATGCCAAGTCTCGGAGTGTGGCAAATACGTGCACGATTGAAACAACTTGAAGGCCCTAAGACAAGTATGAAGAATCTTCACAAAGAATTAGGTGGATTGCTAAGTCATTTTCAAGCAGAGGCATCAGAGACTGAAACAACTTATAGAATTACTGTAACTGGCATGAATCAAATTATGGAAGACATCAGAACTTACTTAAAAGGAAGAGAGATTCGAAGTCTAATTCTAACAATTTCCATGTAGTTGAGGAGAATGGTATCCTTGTTAAAAAAGGAAACAAATTTAAAGGGATTAAAAGAAAGGAAAGACTCCAGGATAGATCAGATAGACGAAAACGTGCTCTTGAGAAGGCAACAAAGAAGAAGACTGATGACATAAGAAACAACAATACCTCAATCATAGGTATTATTTGTTTTTGGGATTTTCAATTAAAAAATTTAAACTTTGAATTTGATAATCATGTTTCAGTTTATTACATATATGCATCTTATTTTTCAGATGGACAACTTGTTACTGAAGCTATACCAAGCCAGCAATATATGATAAATTCATGGTTTCATTTTGAACAACTACTTGATCTCGTTATGTTTTATAGTTTACTATAATAAAGCTTAATTTAACAATGACATCAAATTACTAAGATGTAGTGATATAGTGACATATATAAATATTTTGCTATATACTGATAGTTATTTATTTCATACCATGTAGACACTTGCACTTGGACTACAAGCAAGAAATAGTGGATTTGGACTAGTTGGCAATCAAGGCAAATCTATTTAGGCTATTTAAACTCTTGGATTCAGTTTTAATTAAATTTATTTTAATATGCGGAATTTTTTTGGTGTTAGTTTACCAAAGTTTGTTTTTTTGTCTCTTTGTGAAAACGTATTTGAATTCTTTCCGTACAATTTTTTTTGTTGGTATTGGCTTTTTATACACTTGTTGTTTCATTAGTAAAGTAATAATTGTAAGCAATGTGAGACACTCAAATTACAAAAAATTGACTTTTTAGACAGAGAGAGAGAACGAGAAAAAAAAAAGCTAGGGCGAGGGTTGAGGCCAACTGGTTGGCGCATTGTTGATCGTAGATTGTTGGCCTTCGATCTTCGTCCAAAGCATCGTCATGAGTTGATCTTCGCTATTTTGGGATTTGTGTCACTAGGAGAGAGCAGCTTCACTCTGTTTGGAGGGCGAACGTAGAGGTGGGAGGGAGTTGTGCTTCCTTGCCAATCTGGTCTCGGTTTGGAAGGTGGGGGTATAGGTGGGAGGGAGCGATCAGGCTTGGATCGGATAGGTGAGAAGGTGCTCGACCGCTTAGGTCTGCCGCTGCTTAGGAGGGCCTGGCTGTGGTCCATCTAGTGCTGACGTTGATGGACTTGGCCATGGTTTGGGTTGGGTTCGTGCTACTGGATGAGAGTGTTGGAAAAATAGTACGTAGCAAAATTTTAGAATTTTTATATCAGAGTATTTTTCAAAATACAAGTTTGACACAGTATATACATAAATTAACCAGAGCTTACTAACCTTATTTGCCGAAAAGCTCCCCCAATCTATGAAGAGAAAGGCGTTCTAAAAGAGCCTCAACCAATTGGTTTTCTTTGCTTTTCTCTATCCACGATCAGAGTGTATGTAGGCACACAACGTATAGCTCTTCTCAAGTGACTCTCCTTCCAACTAATCGAGGAAAACCCAGAACTAAGGTCTATGATTTTTGAACAATAGCTCTTAGGGAGTTGCAGAGACTCACAAACTAGAGTGCTCACTATTAATTCCTCAACTGATCTAAATAACTTAAAAGTCTCACTCCTTATATAAAGAGGTTGGGCCCAGGGATTAGTCCTTATCAAATAAGCCCTTAAAACTCGAATCAAGATCAATATATGATAAAAATCATGTCTAAAAATGAGTGATCATAAATTGTTTGGTCGACAGGCCAACCTGGTAGATTGGCCTGTCAAACATACTCCATCGGTAGGCCAAACCTAAAGATCAGCCTCTTGAACTTATAGTAAATGATCCCTACAAATCTTTTATTTACCACCCAAGATTCTTAGGATAGAGCTTCAGTTTGAATTCAAATAACCCAATAGACAAGTTATTTGATTAAAATAGTCATATCTAGACAATCTCTAGGAAAATAAATGTTCCCGATAATTCAACAAGTTTATCTTGGATTAATGTACTCGAAATTAATCCAACGGATAAACAAACATGAATTATCTAATCCAAATAATTCAACAAGTTTATCTTGAATTAATTTTCTACAAAAATTAATTCAACCGACACACATGAATTATTTGATCCTCCTGAATTTTAGCAAATTTGATAATTTGACTTAAGTCACCAATTTATTGGAAAAGCACGCCGTATCATTTCAGGATTTATTATGAGCTAGTAAAGGGGACCTAATAGACTTATATAGTTCATGCCCCCAACAATTATGAAACCCAATATCTAATATATGCATTTCATAATTATTAACTCTAATGCTACTTTACTAAAAGCTTAGAACTGCATTCTCGAACTATATAAAATTACGAAGTCCGGTTAGCTAAGTCTCCATAACATATCATAATGTTTCGTATCCCCATAGGATATCTATAATCGGCTTGAGGATAAATTTTATCTTACCTTCTCGATTATTTTTCTCTTACGTTTCATTATCTCACGATATGAAAACTTACCATCCAAAGACAGTATACCATTTGGTTACACCTATGTATCCAAATGGTTGAGTACTCTAGTTTTCTAATCATAGGATAACACATATAAGAGGATATCAACGGCTCCTAAAGGGAAGGTATGGATTCCATATCTATGAATAATAGGTCTACACTATCAAGAGTCATGCCTCCAATATATCGGCATGCATATCAACATAAAAATATGGATGTTACCCTTTGGAACGTCAAAAGACATAAGTCAAAACAATAGGCCCACTATTTTTCTCAGGATTAAGACACAACGCATATGATTGTGTAAAGTGAATTAATTTGTCAAGGCAGAATTATTAATCCAAATCAATTACACTTTATATCCCAATCCAATATATCATCACCTATGACAATACACCAATGTTTTTATTCGTAGAGTCCACCTTCGATGGTTCCCATTAGGGATATAGACGATATAACAATCTTTGCATGAATAAAGTACCTAACTTTATACTCTCGATTGTGGATCTTGTAATTTAGACCATCACTTTTAGAACCATGTCTTTCGCATAATGTGTCTGTCATATATGTCTGATCCTAAAGGCTTAGACCGGCAGTCTTAAACTTTTGTTTGCTTATTATACATTCAACAAATATGAACGTAAAGAGGACAACAATTTGGTATATGACTAATAAATAAATTCTTAATTGATAAAAAATGTCTCCAAAAACATATTACATTTTTACTTCTTAGGGCATACATGTCTAACATTCTCTTACTTGCACTAAGTTAGTAAATATGAAAAATCCCACATCCCCATAACTTCCACATGTCTCTTGAAAACTCTCACAGTTAGTGTCTTCGTGAATAGATCAGCTAAGTTGTCCTCATATGCAATTTTGCATACAATGACATGCTCACCCTCTACAAAGTCCTTTATCACATGATACTTTCGATCAATATGCTTACTCTTCCTTTAAAATCTTAGTTCCTTAGCATTAGCTATCACCGCACTGTTATCACAGTACAATAATATCGCCTTATCCATACCAAGAACTACCTCAGGATCCCTAAGTGATGAGGGCATCGGTAGCACAAGCAAGAGCACAAGAGAAGAGGCATATTTAGATCCAATTCAAGTTCCCATTGGTCCGGTTACGAGAGCTCGTGCAAAGAAATTCAAAGAAATGCTTATTGGGCTGATTCAAGCATCTTGGGCTCAAGCCATCGCATGGAGGCCCATTGAGGGAATTGCATGTGACATCCAGACCAACAAATGCGTGATTCAAGTTCTAGAAGGGACCGAATAATCCTATGGCTGCAAATAATCTGGCTACTTTCCATTTCAGTTACATTCCCAATTTGAGGCGACAAGTGGCGAGAAGAATCAGCTAATTGCCTGATTATTGTCTAGTTTCCTTTTCTTTTACAAAACATGCGTTTACTTTTATATTATTGTAAGGATTTTAAGCCATTT
>CAMOHE010054458.1:30706-49579 GCA_946598075.1 Artocarpus hirsutus | reverse complement strand
AACCTCCCTTAAGAGGTTCTTATTTCCTTTTCGAGTACCAATTAAGCTAGTAGCTCAATTGGTACTCGAGAAGGAAATAAGAACCTCTTAAGGGAGGTTTGAGGTTTGAACCCGAGGGACGCGAAAAAAAAACCCTGAGGGGCAAGAGGGTCCTAGAGGGGACAGTACGGATGAGTGGACGGCACGGAGATGGTCTACCAATAAGAGCTGTAAGTTTGGGGGCCCCGCAAGGTGGGTCCTATGGAGGCTTGAGGGAGTATGCCTAGGCCAGACGTCACAGGCGTAACCTTCTGTATTACTTGTGGTAACCTAAACTTGCCTAATCTTTCATAAAGAAATTCGTGAGCTAGCCTTGGGACCTAATGGACACATATTATCAAGCTTCAATAATAACAGATAAATTAGTCCATGATTAATTTTTCATTTAATTATTAACTTCAGTGTCACTCCATTATTGACCTGAAGTTGCAATTTTGATAATATACCGTATTATGAGACTCCTGAAATTTAAGTCTTGTTCATGACGTCTTATATTATGTGTATCCCTATAGGTTATCTATAATCGAATCAGTTCTGTTTTACTTTTCAATTATTTTATCTCAAAGTTCTATTATTTCACCATTGAAAAATTCATTCCATGTATAAAACATATAAAAGGAATATCATCTAGTTACCATATGTATCTAGATAACCAAGGCCTCATTATATTTTTCAATACCTAAATAATACCTTTAAAAATATGACATTAACTCTTTATTAGAGAGCTATGGATTCTGTGTGGAATATGCTATCATCGAATATAGGTTGCATCTCTAACATGCCGATAATGGAGCCTTCGTTTATCGAAACTCTTACCTTTGTTTTATCAAAATATACAAGGTATAAACATGGAGTCATGAATCCACTTCAGGATTAAGTTGATTGTCAAAGAGAATTGATTTAAGTTAGTAGAATTATTATTAAATCAATTCAACTTTAGATTCAGTCCAGTGTATGACCACTATTAGGCTTACCAAACTAATGTGTCTACCATAAAGTCAATCCGCACCGACGACCAAATAAGCTGTCTCCATAATTGGATGCAGATCTCCATTATAGTCATGTCATGTATAAAGTGCCCAGCTATATACATAGACTGCGGACCATATAATTTAGACTATTAATCTTTGAATCAGATCTTGCCACACATAAACTCTATATATGTCCAATTCCAAGATTGGGTTCAACTAGTCATAGGTCACATGTTTGTAAATATACAATCATTAATATGAAAGCAATCTAAGGACTATTATTAATACATGAAACATTCACATTAATTTTTTTTTTTACAAAAATGTCATAAATATAATCAAAGTATTTATTCCTTAGGACACTGATCCTAACAATCTCTTACTTTCCCTAAGCGACTAAATGTGACATATTGTGCATCTCTATACCTTCCATAAAACCCATGACTTCCAAAGTCATAGTAAAAGGATAGAGAACTTTGTCCTCAAACGCTTGCTAACAAAACCACCATATTGCCACTCTACAAAACTTATAATGTATGATGCATCTCATCGATATATTTATTCCTATTGTGATGTCTTCAATTCTGGGTATTATCTATTGTTATAGAATTTCATAACACAAAACTGTAGATTTATCCATACCAAAGACTTCCTCAAGAACTTCAAGGAAATATCCTAACCTATATAATTTCCTCGGATGCCTTAGTGGCAACTACACATCCAACCTCCATAGTAGAATCATAAATACAACATTGTTTGATAATGCTCTCACTATGGTTCCGCTGCGTAGAGTAAAATAGACCTCAAAGTCGATTCCTCGAACCCTTTTGACCAAAAAAATGCATAGTAAACATGTAAAAGGGGATATGCATATGCTATCAATTCAAACACGATGAAGTACAATGTACTCATGCCTTGGCGGAAAGTAAGAAGAAGAACATGAAAATTTACAAATGTTGCATGTACTATTTATATAAAGAAGGCATTCCATAATACAAAAAATACAAAAAGAACACATTCGAACCCACCTGGAGAGTTATCAATTTGTTAATTTCACTTTTGACCCTTGAACTATATAATTTGTCTCATTTTAGCCTCTGAACTTTAAAATGTAGCAAATCCACCCCTGAACTATTCAACGTGTCCCATTTTGGCCATTCCATTACTAAATTTGTTAATGAATAGAGCTAATGATTTCACTTTTGGTCTCTAAACTATATAGCATGTCTTATTTTGGTACCTAAATTTTAAAATGAAACAAATCATACCCCTGAACTATGAAACTTGTCTTATTTTAACCCTTTGTCACTAAATATATTGACTCTTGACAGATTAAAGCAAATGACCGTTTTGACCTTTTTGCTCTATTTATACTGACAACATAAATTTTGAAGGCAAAATCTCTAAATTCTATATATCCATTATATAAGTTTTATTGTTTTTTTTTCTTTTTAATAATTTTTTTTATAAATGTTTTACTATTGTTTTTGCTCAATAAGTTTTGTCAGATTTTATATCTATCATATGATTTATGTTGGGTTTGTATTATTATGAATTAAAATTAAAAAATAAATAATAAAGGAAAAAACACTTTGATATATGAGTACTTAACGAAAACGATATATGGAGACTACTTAATAACCTTCTTGTCATTTTTATGGCTAAATTTTAGAGTTGAAAAATCACATAAATGGCATAATAATGAATACTTTGCTTAATTGGATTCAATATTCACTGAAAATACCTCAAAGTCCTTATTAATTTTAAGTCAACAAAAATGTATCTTTTTTTTCTAATGAAACCCTCTATTTGTAAGTCTAAGATACATGAAATTTAATAATAAAATATTTAATCTTGACTGTCGATTTATAATTAATCAATTAGGTGCATATACATGTGGGATAGTTTGTCAATACTTAACGGATTTAGTAATAGAATAGCCAAAATATGATAAGTTTCATAGTTTAATGGTGTGATTTGTTATAGTTTAATGTTTATAGGAAAATAGAACAAGTTGCATGTTTAGAGGTCAAAAATGAAATTACAAGCCTTATTCCGTTAGTATTTAACGGATTTAGTAATATAAGAGTCAAAATAAGACAAGTTGAATAGTTTAAGGGTGTGATTTGTTATAAAAAAAAAAAAAAAAAGATATATTGCATAGTTCAAAAACCAAAAGAAAAATTAGCCTTTTTTTTTTTTTTTCCTCAACTCTTCGTGTCGCTGCTCTCTTGGCCCCCTCTTGCCACACCTCCCTCGGTTTCCTGCCACCGCCCCAAACACTCTCCCTCTCTTTCTCTTTCTTTTCTTTCTCCCTCTTCTATTTTCCTTTATTCTCTGAAGACCACTGCTACTGTTAATTTGCCGCCAGTAGCTGCTGTTAGACGTTGACCTTCACCTACAAAGCCGACATTCACCTAAGCCTTAAACCACGTAATCGAAAGTAGTGGTTTTTGACAAAGGTTTTTTATTTGAAATTCTCTTAAAAAAAAAACCATTAAGTTTAGTTTGTTAGGTTTATCCTTTTTTTTTTTCTACCAACAAAAATTTCGTCAATCTGTGGAAACTTAAGTGCGACTGCATCATTGTGCTATCTCCAGGTGGCAGGAAAGTAATTGAATCCTTGTGGCATGCATTATCGAAATATGTACAGGATGATAATTCCTCAATTTCGAAGTTTAGAGATAAGTGGCATGATTTTGATTTTAGTCATCCAGTGGATTTCCTTGGCTCTAAAATTTTAAGGATTCTTTATTTTTAGCGATTATTTTTAATTAAAATGAATTTCTCATTTGTATGTACGACTTCTACATATAGTGAGCCTCATAGTTTGCATTACTTATATTTCACTTTTGATAGTTTAAGGTGTTTGGCAAGATAGTTACAATCGTTGGTTAGAACTTTTTTTATTGTAACATGACAGAGCTTTACACTATAACGATTTTTTTATTTTTTATTTTTTTATTTTTATTGTAGTATGTAAAAACTTTACACTGTTTATAATAAAAAAGTGGTTCAAACTGTGGTCCAAACTAACCTGCCAAACACTTTTTTTTTTTTTTTAAGCAAATAGTGAGAGAGATGCAAAACAAAGGAAAAGCGCAAGAATTTTTCTAGAGAGAGAGAGAACATTTGGCAGAACTTTATCTAGCAAGTAAATCTTGCGGAAACATAAAAAACAGTTTCACAGTAAAACCAAAAAGGTGAATCTTCTTGTTGCACACTTTACGTTAATTAGTATTTGACCTTATTAATTTCAACTAAAACTTTTTGTTGCTATAGTATAAAACTTTTATATGTCACAGTATAAAAAAAAAGAGCCACAATATAAAACTCTTATATTCTACAATAATTTTAATCAAAATTGGTTCAAACTAATTGTTCGAGTCAATATTCCCAAACACCTCTTAACTCATTAAGTCAAATATGTTTTTCTCAAATATTTGGCCTCCTGGCCATCACTATCTATAGCAATTGCAAGTTCTATGATAAACGTGAAATTGAAAGTACTACGAAACTAGTGACCAACGTATTACGAAAATAACGTGTTTGAAAAATAAGTTCAAACTTATACACTGTAGCATATAAGTTTTATATTGTAGCATATTTTTACTTTATAGTGTAGTTTATATAAGCTTTACACTATTAACAGTTTAATCTCATAAATTTGAACCCATTTGCCAAATACAATATTAGTCTTTTGCTTAGTACTCTTATGCTAAAGTTAAAACAGATTCAAACACTTCTAAACTATCTTGCAAGTTTGTTTGCCATGATTGTAATTTCTTTGCGTGCTGAGAAACTTGCGTATTCCCGCTTCCTGCTCCTCCTCAACGAGTAAGGATACATTGCTTTCCTGGCTTCTATACATGCCTTGAAGTAACATGTCTCCTTGCTTGAAAGCATAATGAAGCAACCTCTAATAATAGCCTTTCCTTTATACCTAAAGCTCAATTGCTTACTTAAAAGGGCTTTGGTTTGATTTTCATGTGTGTAACTTTTTTTTTTTGTTAATGTCATTAACACCCCTAAACTTTAGGGTCATCTTTAGTTTGTCCTCTAAATTTTAAAAACTCTCACTTTACCCTCTAAATTTTGATTTAGTCCCACTTAACCTTTTTGTTAGGATTTTTGTTCAAGTGGTCTTTTTGTTAGACTGAAAAAAGAGGTTTAAGGGTGGTCAAGTGGTCTTTTTTCATTTATTTTTAACAGAATTTCTACTAGAAAGACCGCGTGGTCACATTAATCTGTTTTTTCCTTTTGTTTTTAAGAAAAATTTTGTTAGGGGGATAAATGAGATTAATTTAAAGCTCAAGAGATAAAATAAGAATTTTTTAAATTCAGGAGGCAAACTAAAAATAACCTCAATGTTTAGGGATACAAATGAGATTAACCCCCTAATTTTCCGTTTATTAGTGTCACATTGTAAATTACACGCAGAGGCCGGAGATTCTTAACATAACTTTCTTAACAAATTAATCAGCAGTAGACTTCACTTCAACTTAGAGAAATATATTGTCCAATTAAGTTATATTAGAATTTTCACTTTGATTAATTTATAGTTATATTCATATTTAGATGGAGTTGGAGATGCAAGTGGTATTTATCTAGATCCGTTAGTCAACAACACACGATTGATTCATTAGAACCCACCAACTTATTCATGATTAAGATGAGACCGATGACCCAATTAATCTCTATACCAACTTTAACAGGTATTTTCCCACTTGCCAAACTGGCTTATAAAAGAAACTCAGTGATACACCGCTCCCCGAGAGTAAATAGAGACACTCAAAGACAACGAAATGAAGATTTCGAAATTATCATACACAATTGTATTCTTCCTTGTGCTTCTCTATCAATATTCATCGGCAGATTCCGCTTCAATTCTAGAAAACTTTATTCAATGTGTCTCGCTCAATTCTGAACTTTCAGTACTTCCAATCTCCGACAGAGTCTTCTTCTCCAAAAACGATTCTCTGTTTACTTCCGTCCTAGAATCTTCCGCTCAAAACCTAAGGTACTTAGCTCCTTCAGCTCCAAAACCCGAGTTTATCTTCACACCCCTGAATGATTCCCATGTCCAAGCCTCTGTCATTTGCTCAAAACAGCTCAATATACATCTTAGAATCCGCAGTGGAGGCCACGACTACGAGGGTCTCTCCTACGTATCAAAAATCGAATTGCCTTTTTTTGTACTAGACCTCGCTAATCTCCGATCGGTCAATGTTGATATCAATAACAACACTGCCTGGATTCAGGCGGGTGCAACAATCGGAGAAGTTTACTACAGAGTTGCTCAGAAAAGCAGAGTCCATGGCTATCCTGCTGGCCTGTGCACCACTTTAGGCATTGGTGGGCATATAACTGGAGGAGCTTATGGCTCTATGATGAGAAAATATGGCCTCGGTGCTGACAACGTTATCGATGCTCTAATTGTCGATGTCAATGGCAGAATACTGGATAGAAAAGGCATGGGAGAAGATCTGTTTTGGGCGATCAGAGGCGGTGGTGGAGCAAGCTTTGGAATCATTCTATGGTGGAAGATCAAGCTCGTGCCGGTTCCTGAAACCGTGACAGTTTTTGCCGTTAGTAAGACGTTGGAGCAGGGGGCTACAAAGCTCCTTCATAGGTGGCAACAAGTTGTGCACAAACTTGATGAAGACCTCTTCATTAGAGTGACAATACAACCAGCCAGTCTTGGAAAAAACTCGACAAAAAGAACTATTTCTACTGCTTACCAAGCGCTTTTTCTTGGAGATATTGACAGGCTCTTGCAAGTTATGCGCAAGAGCTTTCCTGAATTGGGATTGACAAGAAAAGATTGTTCCCAAATGAGCTGGATTCAGTCTGTTCTTTACATCGCTGGGTATCCGAGTGGGACGCCAAATGAGGTTTTGCTTCAGGCAAAAACTTCTTCAAAGGTCTCTTTCAAGGCGAAATCGGATTTCGTCAGAGACCCCATTCCAGAGGCTGCTCTTGAGGGAATTTGGAAAAGGTTTTTCGAAGAAGAAAACCCTTTAACAATTTGGACACCATATGGAGGGATGATGAGCAGGATTTCGGAAACCGAAATCCCTTTTCCTCACAGAAAAGGAACAGTCTTCATGATCCAGTACTTGACTGCTTGGTTTGATGGCGATAAAAGCACATCAAAGCACGTGAACTGGATTCAGAAGCTCTATGATTACACAGCTCCTTATGTCTCTAGATTTCCTAGAGAAGCTTATGTGAACTATAGAGATCTTGATCTTGGAACAAACAAAAGGAACAACACAAGCTTCATAGAGGCACTTAAATGGGGAAGCGAGTATTTTAAAAGCAACTTCAATAGACTTGTAAGGGTGAAGACTAAAGTTGATCCTGGTAACTTTTTTAGGCATGAACAAAGCATCCCTCCACTTTGACAGGCACCTAAAAAGTTTGGCAAAGGAGAAGGTCCTGGTCCCCTGAAAGGCTAGTGATGATATCTTTATCTTTGGTCCTATATATGGATTGAGATATTATCGTTTTCTTTCGTTTGTATAATAACATGTCGTTTTGCCAAGTTAATCGACAACGAAAAAGAAAAGGATGTTACTTCGCATTTCTCGTGTGGTTTCTAGCATTGTGAAAGAATGGGTGTGTATTCTCTGTAGTTTTTTTTTTTCTTTTCCTTTCTTTTTCTGTAGACTTTTTTTTTTCATACTATTATTTATACAAATAACTCTTAAAGAATGCATCCCGTTTCAATTTGACCCTTGACTTTTAGTTTTAGACGTTTGACTAACCTGAGATTATTGAAATATACATGTTTGGCATTTCTATATATTTTGTGACAAAATGTAGCGCGTATATCCCCCTCTTAGCAAAAACAAATGCTATACGTACGGAAAAAATTGTCATGTTACACCTCATGCTAGGTCTGCCCTAGATTTAATGGTTTTGATCAATGGACATGGACAAACGAATGTGAAAAATAAATTATAGAGAGAGGAAAAAAGAAACAAAAAAGAAAAAAGAAAAAAAATTGTCTCTTCTCTTACGCTTTGATTTTGGTCTAGGCTTATACTTTTAACTAAACGGACTCCTCTCCATTCTAAGGCAGCTGCATTCGCATTCAGACCTTCGACCGTCACCATCTAGAAAGTAGTGACGAAGCCAAAAATTTTTGTGAGGAGGTTAAAAATCAACGGTTATAAATCTTTTACAATTATTTTAATTGGGATTTTATGCTTTTAAAAAAGCTACTCTGATGGTTCGTGTTCTTGAAAAAACTACTCGTGATGATGGTCGGTGCATTGAAATTTTTGACCTCGTTAAAAGAATTTGTCGTCACATATTAGTACATATTTGCTGCGACATATCATCAAAAATAATAAAAAAAATTTAACCTTTTGTATTTGTGATGATATGTTGTCGCTAGGGGTGAACAACGGGCGGTTTTGCGTTTTTTGGGCGGGTGCGGGTCAGTTTTTTTAAATGACGGTTTGGCGATTAATCAACCCATAGACCGCCCATAGAATGACGGGCGGTTTCGGTTTAGGTGCGGGTGGGTGGTCGGGTTGGGTCTTTACTAATGCACAATGTAATTTTTTGAGCTTTTTTTTATTAAAAAAAGTGAAGAAAATTTGTAGAAAATTTAAAATGATAATGTATGAAGCATTCCCAACAACAACCAAGTTTGATGCCTAAAGACAATAACCATATTCCCTAAAGACAATGACAATTTATAGAAGTAATTCAAAGGAATAGGATATGAAGAATCTCTAATCCCAGTTATATATCCACTCTCACAATTTACCAAAAAGGCAAATAAAATAAAAAAAAAAAGAGAAGAAGAAGAGGAAGTGATCTAAAAGAAAATTGTTGGTGAAAATAAAAAATAGTAATGAAGTAGGTATGCGATGAAGTCCAAAGGGCAACAAAAAACACAAGATCGAAGCAAAAGACAAGCTAAAAATAAAAAAGTAAATGGTAATACTATTTTTTAAGAAATAACAATAGTAAACTGAAAGCAATTATAGTTAATAGAGTGCAAACTATAATGATGAGGAATAAAGTGCACAGATGTTAGTTTTGAACACAAGTAGTACAGATCAAAGACTTGAATGGAAGATGACTTTGAAGTTTGATCACAAAAATTATAGTAATAATAATATAATGGGAAGGAAGTTTGAGTGTGAATAGAAGAAAGGGGGGAAATTTGAGGGTGAAAGCCGTAAAATCAATTGTTTAATTTAGGGTAAAATAAAAGGGCTTGGGGAGGGGTTTAGATTAGGATTTTTTTTTTTTTTAAGAATTAGGCGGGCGGGTTCGGTTTGAACCCGCCACCTAAAATTTTAAACCGTACCCGCCCGCCAACATATGCGGGCGGGCTGGTTGAACCCGCCAATGGGGCGGTTATTGACATAGACCCCTTTTTTGCGGGCGGGCCGAGTGTGGGCGCTGGCGGCCGACGGTTGCGGAGCGGTTTTTGTGCAGCCCTAGTTGTCGCAATTAATATTATAGTGCCAAAACCCATCTGGCGCGAGAATTTTTTGCTCCCCTATATAATATTGTCATCCCAAATAATAACAGGGTACATGTGGCATTTACTGTGCTAGTGTCCTCGCAAATACGAATAGAACACAGCTGACTTTGACTAATCAGACACATTTACTGTGAAGTTATTTATCGTCGTAAAAAGTAAAAATTAAATTTTTCATCAAAAATTTGATAGAAAAAAGGCAGTATATAAATTACAATTTGCGATGATATTTTTAATTGTTGTCGTAAAAAAGTGGATCGAGAATCTTCTTATTCAGATTAAATAAAATGATGTTGTTTGGACAACCTTTTGCAACAACATTATGGTTATTTGTGACAACAAAATGGCATCGAAAAAAGTTGTGTATAAACGAACCTAAAGGCCCCGTTTCCTCCATTTCCTCTGATTTCCTCCTCCTCCGACCGTTTCTCCCTGTTTCTTTATTCTGCTTCAAATCCTTTCCAAACTTCCAAAACGCATAGATTCATGAGTTTTATATTGTAGAAACTCTAATTATAAAACAATATTCATAGAAATCTCCCTAATTTAGGAAATCCCCAAACTTTTTTTTCCTTGTTGAGTTTTGGAGTTTTTTGGTTGTTTTCTACTATCTATCGTTGAAGTTTTTACTGCTACCTTTGTTCCCTAACCTCTGTTCTTAATGGATTTTTGATTGTGTAAGTTAATAGTTTTTTGATATTTGGATTTTTAGATCTGTGTTGTGAATTGGAGTTTTGGCGTTGTGAATATGTTACTTGGATTGTGAATTGTTGTAGAATTATGAATTGTAATTGTGATTGTTTTTGGAACGTTATGATGTAAGATTGTTGTCGAATTGGATCTTTTGGGATTGTGATATTTGTAGAATTGTAATATTTGGTATTTGGATTTTTGGGATGGTAATTATTGTTGAGGGTTATGAATTGTGAATTGTCAATTGTGAATTGTGATTGTGATTGTTTTTGGAATTGTGTGGTTGTGGTTAAGTTTGTAATCAGTTGTTTATCCAAGTGGTTTGTTTTGAAAATAAAATTAAGCTAATATAATATAAAATTAATTTTAATGCATTATAATAATTAAAAAATTTTAAAAAATAAATTTTAAAGTTATTGATACTAATGACTTAAATTTCACATTCAAAATGTTATTACTAATTAAAAGAAATTAAAATAAGAAATTTAAAATTTAAAATTAACAATTGATGAACTAATTAATTAATTAAGTATAAAATAAAATAATATAATAAATTTTTAATCGTTGATGAACGATATTATAGTTTAGTAATTATAATATTATTGTTTAAGGATTAATTAGTTAATATATTGTTTTAATTAATTGATATGAAAAATAAATTGAATTTAAAATTATATGTTATTATAAATGGATGAATAATTATAATATTATTGTTTATAAAAATTAAGAAATTAATTTTATTTAGAAATAATAAGAACAATAAAATTGTCTTACATGTTGTTAAGATTGCATAAAATTTAATAAAATTATAATTTTTTTGAGATGGTTTGGTTTGTGTGTAAGTATGGTTCTAGCACATACTATTGTGTCACCCAGTCAAATTTTATATAATGAATAGTGAACAAATGAAGAAGTTGAATGATAGTGGACGAACCAGATCATTAGAGGATTTTCAAGCAGTGGAGATCCCAAAATAGTTTTAGAATAAGATAAAACCTTAATTTAAATTATATACAGGACAGCTTCCATCTACATTGACTGGATATTCATAATATCTAAGAATTCTTTACTATTGAAGATGTTTAATCTTTAAGAGCCAAATGCACCAAAGGCAACCAATCAATTGGTTTTGCTGTCATCTGGTTCAAGCTTCTCTACTAAAAGCTATCATGGTTGTATGGTGAACGGAGTCAAGTTTCAAACACACAATCGGGATATCAATCGAACAACCTAGAATTCTAGTATATATGTTCATGGACCAGATAATCAAACATATTACTGACTTTACAAGGAGATTTACGAATTAACCTACATAAATGACAGTTCTGTTATTATTTTTAATTGTAGGTGGTTCGAAGCTCATCCACAAAAGAAGAGAGTTCAACAATACAAAAATAGAACAAGCATCTTTGTTAAGGACTCGCTGTACGAGAATGAACCATTCAAATATGCATCTTAAGCAGAACAAGTATTTTATGTAAATGATTTGTTTAATGGCCCAAATTAGAAATTTGTTGAACACTTTGGACATCGACATACATAGGATTTTCCAGAAGCGGATGTGAACGACGTGATAGTAGTTCAAGATATGGAGTACGCAAACGTTGAATTAGTAGTAGAAATACTAGATATTGACACCTTGGCGTGGAATCACCCTAACGTATTATCTAATGTTGTCATATATGATATTAACGTAATCTTAAAAGACAAAGCTCCCAAAGAAGATGATGACTTTAATTTGCAAGAAGAGGAGGATGAAATTTTAGATAAGTACGTTGAAGAGGAAGATGATGACTCTGAAGATGATGATGATGTTAATAATGGTGGCGACATTGAAGACACTTGCAATGATGAAGGATACAAATATGTATAGCACTTTTTTTTAATATACAATTCATTTTATTATCACAATTAAACATGTGCTTATAATCCTCATATAATAAATACTAAATATAATATTAAACATTTTTTTTTGTCAACAGGCGATCATGTTTAGACTACTTGTTGCATGTGTCAGCTCTTCATGTGGAGCACAGCCTCCACCCGACCTTTATAGAGTTCTATCATACTGTTAGTCATGTATGTTACAACCCAATTGTAAATTTTTCAGATTTATTCAATCAACTAATTTTAATTTGAAATGTTGATTGATGTTTACAACACCAGATGTTACACTCACCACCATTCTAGTCGACGAAAAGCAAAGGGTTATGACATCGCCACACATGTGGAGAAGCACAAAAAGATTCTAGTCAAATTTAATGAGGCTAGCGGTATCTAGAAGGTACTTAGGCGGTTAGGCTCATGGTTTGAAAGTGTTGCTGGCACTCGGGATGCATGTGCATAGTTCCACGATGCTTAGAGAGATGTAAATGCCTAGCATATGAGTCAAATTCAGCAGGGCATGTTGGTATTCATTCATCTTCATTCTTATAGAACATAATTACTATAGAACACAATAAAACTACTTATCATGATTTTGAATGTGTTATAGGATTGGTTTGTTCTTGATTACTAGTAACTAGACAATATCTTCTGTGGTGTAGTTGATAAGGAGGCATCCAAGTGGTACAAGTACTACAAGAGCTAACTCCATGAATACTTCAAAGCACTTGAAGGATTAGAAAACGAGGCACACGTCAAAACGAACCCCCCAAGAACCTCAGGAATCAAGAACACTGAGGGTCTTTCTTATGATAGGTTTATGTTTGAGAAATTTCAAGTATTTCTATATCTGTTAAATTAGTTATTTATTATATGTATCAATTTCAACATTACTAATGCTAAATACTATTATAAACAGAAAAATTTGATGACAAATAAAAAAAATCGTCAAGTTTGTATGGACATATATCCTTCTCCTAGCATCACAATAAGGAAGTTAGTAATTTTTTTAATTACAATTAATTGTAAAATCTATCAAAGAATATATTATTCTAACATATTTAAATCTTTGGACAAGCTAACACGGTGACCTAGCAACTGATGTCTGCCATAGATGAATGGACAGACATGCATCGTCATAAGGAGACTTGGGTTAAGCTTGAAGCATAGTAGACTTTTGTAAGTATTTTTAATTTTCAATATTATCTTTTCTTATTCAAATTATTCTATATATTTATAACATGTGTTTACTGTTATTTTTGTAAAATATGATGGAGCGACAGAGACAAACCCATATGACATAGTTTGTTTCCTCTTCAGCCTCACTTGTAGTTAATGAGGAGGGAATTTTGGAGCAGGTCCTAGGTAGACATAGAGGACATAGAACTACAGTAGCCGTATACTCTTGTAGAGGATTTACTCTGGTATTAGTTCATCCTCTAGATCTTGGTCAGATGGAACATCTTCAATGCATGTTGACCTGCATATGGAATGCCAAAATCATTCGAGTACAACATGATTATGCATCAGAGACAAAAGATGTTGATAGGATCTTGAAGGACCCGTCAAAAGATAACACCTTGTTGAGTTATAATATAGTCATTAGTGAGTAATGTGGTGAGCAAAGGTCATTCCTATAGGAGAACGGGATCTAATTGATTAGTTAACAAATTTAAAAACCTAAATTTAAACTAAATACAAAGACAGGGGTTTTGAGTCTTTAACTAATTTAATAATTAAAACAAAAATAATTAAACATATAAAAGATTGTAAAACAATTAAAATAAAAATGGATATAGGATCCTTCACCACCACTAAATATTAATTAGACAGATAATTATAGAATTATTTCCAAATTTTTCATGAAAATTACCAATCATAGATAATAACAATCTCTGCTATTTTAATCTTTCTTTAAAATTTAGATTTAATAAGACAAGATCTCTATCAAACCCCTTTCCATCAAACAACCTAGGCAGAAGCTCACTAAGTTTAATCTAATGGTAGCATTATGCTATGAAAGATAGGTTGATATAGGCAACAAACTCGCATAAATTAGGTTCACTTAACCTATGTTGTATTCCACTAGGAATCATATGAAAACATGACCACAATCACTGATCAAAAATTTCTACTAGGGATTAGAACAACAAGATAACTATAGGGTTGTTTAGTATTGTTTTTGTTTTGTTTTTGGTTTTTTGAAAAAGTTGGAAGTGAGAATATTTTGGAGAACATGCCGGGCTTGTTTTGGAAATTATGTATGGTTGATACTTTTTGTCTTTTTTAAGAATAGGTAAGAAAAATCAAAATGCATTTGGTTTACTTTTTTTCAAAAACGACCGTTCAAAAAATTTTTGGTTAAAATTATCAAACCAAATCATCTTTATTACTACTATTTTTGTATGGTTTAGACATTTACAATTATTTTTAATGTTTTCATATCTTGCTCTTCTTTATAAATTAATTTTTAAAAAAATTGTACTTAAATGATGAATTACTTGTAAATACGAGAACTACTAATACAATTGAGTCACCTCTCTTTACTGAACCATACATTGCAAATCGGACATGATCAATAACAAGTATGCTACATACAAACATCTTCTTACGTCTATCCTTAACAATGGTAATGTGCCCACATTTGATCAGTTAATTAGTCTCTAAACTCATACATATATTGCCTGTCAGTAGTAGTAGCACCAAAGAATCTTATTTCCTGTTTGTCATTATTTTGTCACCATCTTCTACATCTTTGACCAATTCCTTCAATTGGCTCATTGACATCGTACAATGCGAATAGAGGATCATTAAGTGTGTGCATTTTAATTAAATTATGAATTACACAACATGCAATGACTATTTGCATTTTTCTAATGGGTAATTGATCATATGTTTGAGGATGGTGAACCATGCTTTAAGAATACCAAAACACCTCTCTATACAATTGTGCAAACATGAGTGTCGATAATTAAACAATTCCTGAGGTCCTGTTGGACACCCAAATTCTTAAAATTGTTGCAGGTGGTATCTCTAGCCACGATAAGGTGCGAGAAATCCTTGCATATTGCTATATCTCGAATTGACAACATAATATTTATTTCCTGTGGGCACCTGAAACGGTTTTCTTCATCTGCCATTGCATGTTGAAGCACTCTCGAATCAACAGCTATGCCCTCCCATCCGCTATAGACATAAGTGAACAACATGTCGAAGTTACAAGCTGCCATAACATTTTGTGTGCATACATGTCGCCTTCCTGTATACACAGTTTGAAGGGCAGCTGGAACAACAACTTGAATATATGTTCCGTCAATGGCACTGACACAATCTTGCACAATAAAGTATTGATATAACAAATAATATAAACATTTCCCTACTTCACTAACAATTCAACTTCAAGATCAATTTACCTTGAACCATGGCCAGTATTTGTTGTTATCTCCTATTCTTGAAGATATTGTGTTGTAGTCAGGTTCCAAGATCACTTCTGGAGCCAAGGCACAAATAGCATTCAACATCTAACCAAAATGCTGACTAACTATCTCCCTAGAATGTACAAACCTATATTGGATTTGCCTATTGCGATCCAAGTGAGAAATGGTTCTTAAAAACATCATTAATGATTCTTGTATTGTTAATCTATTTGAAGGGTATAGGTTACGTTGTTGAATTAGTTCAACTATTGCTAAAAACAGTTCTCTATGCATGCAACACATCTCATACAACCCATTGTTGTCATTTAATAATTACTTCAACACGTATTCGCATTCTGTCAACACACTTCGATGTGGAAGACGTCTGTTGGTGTAATTGAAAGTTTCTTGAATTATTTCTATGTTGTGATTAATTTCTTCATTTGCATCACTACATATCCCAAGAATCATTGCATAATCTTCATCAGTACTTGATGAGCCAAAATACATAATTAACCTAACATTGATAAACGCAGACATTATAAAAACGATAGTATGACTTAAAAGAAAAGCAGATAATATGAACATTAATAAATCACGAATTATAAGTCCTCGACATTCAAATCACAACCGTAAACAATGTCCATAACATTCAAAAAATCAATGAAAGTAAGCAAACAACAATAGAAAAAACTATTCATGCGATGTTGAAAAAAAACAAGAAATTGTTCCAAGGCATTTACACTATGAAAGACACTAGCAAAAAAGTGATAGGAGAAATCCACGGCAACGCTTCGGTGGCACATTGATAAACTCATATCTTTTTTCATTACAAACTCCTACACCGCTAATGCATAAACCTTATCTTCCAAGTCGTCAATTGCATTCAATATTCCCATGCAGGTAAGGACACTATGCCAAGCATCATCAGCAGAACTACTTGTGGTAGCTAAACGAGCTCGCTTCTCAGCAATATAGTGGTATAATTCTTCTTACGTATAGAGGCTTCACTTTTTGTTGCCTGACTTTTGGACTAGCGATTAACAGATTCCACAAGACACTTAGTGGCACTCTTCTTCTTGGAAGGCCCGCTACTGCCCGTAGAAGCTTTGACCTTTGATGGGGGGATGTTCAATATGTCATCGGAGTCCCCTGTCTCTTCCTTAGGTTCCACCTCCTGAACAAACTTGTTTGCAGTACCTCCAATGTTGGCTGCGGTGTGTCGACCCATTGCTCGTTTCCCTATGGCTAGTGTCCCACCAAAAATTTTAAAGAGGACATCATATTTGGCCAAGCCCTTCTTCTTGTACTTTTTCCCTCAAGGATATTTCTATTTTTCCAACAATTAACAATAATTGTATGCTAGAACTGCCAACCAATGAAAAAATAATCACAAAGTCATGTTGAAATATTATTACCTCTAAATAATTCTTCCATACATCCTTAGTAGCGCTGACAGTGTTTGTCTCCGAATCCCAATCAAATCCTATAGTTTGCATTAACTTATCAAAGTCTTTTGTAGCAATCCTCAGTCTATTCCACTTTGCCTTTAATTGTGCAAGCGTGTAATGTACCCTAAACTTGGCTACTTACTCATTCTCAATTTTCAGCCAAGTTTTGTTGTCTAAGGTGGACGAATGCAATCCACTCTTTGTTTCCTCATACAACAAATCAATGAGGAAGTTTTCGCATTCTGGTGTCCAAGTACCATGTTCCACACACTCATCTATAAATAAGTATGAAAACTCTTAAATTACTTGTACCCCATGTAGAATGTTTTAGATCAAGTGGCTCAAGTGTCTTAGCTTGTTAGCAAACATAAGATAAAAATGTGCAATAACGGGCAGAAAATCCATGTGTCATTCCAAGGTTAGTAAAATCGACATAATCACACAGATTACAACTAGGGTATATTACTACACTCTATCTCATAAATGAAAAATATCTAAAATTGGACACTAATCATTGCCTTCAAGATAGCACTATTCTTCGAAACAAGTCATATTCATTAGACAAACAGATGAGAAAACCAATCATATGGGTATTATATAAAGCAAATTGCCAAATTAAATGAGTAAACATGCAAAGGGCTAATGGGAGTTCAAATTCATAGCAGCAGTGCCGCAGCACACATCTGCTTAGGATCAAAAGATAATTGGAGATGGGTTTGAAGCTGCAAAATATGTATAGGTGTCGAAACAATATTGGATTCAATTAATAACAAGAGAATGAAATTTAAACATGTTTAGTTGACACAGTTAAATGTGAACAGAACAAAACTAGACCTTTTAATAATATGCATAGATGAATGCATGAGACTACGGGTGGAGAGATAGTGGGTTCTTTTTGTTTTGTGAGGTGACATGTGAATCTCATCTTTGCTTGATATTCTTGTCATCATGGAATAGATTCAATCCAAGGTGAACGCAAGACAAAAAGAAAAAAACTTGTCAGTCTCATGTTTTTTCTGCGATCAACTTCTAAGTAATTCTAGGGACCTCAAGTGATCTAAGAAATTTTTAGTACTAAATGATGTAGCAAGTGGTGAATCAGTTTATAACTTGGGGGAATTTAACAACGGAACTGGAGTATGCATTTGGTATCTCAAAAAATAAGCAATACGATAGGGCGACTACTCGGAGAAGTGGGATATGGGCACTGGTCAGGCTGTAAAGGTAATTATTGGACTTGAAATTATCTGGTTCCTTTTTTAAATGACTTAAAACAGAGTCAAACTTTGACGGTCTGGAACTTGGGATGATGCCTTTTCGTAAAGTATTATACATGTATTTCTGAGTAGTGGAGGTGAATCATATAAATCATAAGCTACAAGAATAGTGTGATTTCAACTTTGGACCAAACGTAATAAATTCTAAATGAAACTTGATGGTTAGATTTCAGTGGTTAACAATGTTATAGTGTCTTGTACCATGGAATCATTTGTGCAGGACACAACAAAAAGAAGGCCACCACCAAACTAAGAAGGCCAGTAGCAAATAGAAAAAAAGGACAGAACAGACCCACAATCCCCCGAATCATAGCAAGCAAAAAATTCATGTGACAGACACACAATCCCCCGAATCATAGCATGGAAAAAATTCATGTCACAGACCCACAATCCCCCGAATCATAGCAAGCAAAAAATTCATGTGACAGACACACAATCCCCCGAATCATAGCAAGCAACAAATTCATCTCACAAACCCACAATCCCCCAAATCATAGCATGGAAAAAATTCATGTCACAGACCTCGTCAATCCAAAAATTATTTATACAAGTTCTACAAAATAAAGTTTAAGGTTTAGAATTCACCCATAACCAAAATACAAACTAAAATAACGTAAATACAAAAAAAAAAAA
>CAMOHE010054458.1:0-17570 GCA_946598075.1 Artocarpus hirsutus | reverse complement strand
TATATAGTATCAGTACTATCCCGCTAATATATATAATACACACACGACTATTTTTTTGAGTGTCATCTTACATAAGCCATAGCGTGTTAAGACAAGCTAATAAAATCAAGCTAGGAATTAAGAACTATCCACTTAACTAGTAACAAAGAAATTAGTAGCCTCTTTTTTTTTTTTTTTCCCGAAACAAGTGGCCGTCGTTCAAAGTAAGCTATAAAAATTGAATTAAAATAAAATAATTAATTACAATCTTTCGTTTAGATTGTGCCCACTGATGGTGGTGGAAATGAACTTTGAATCAAGAATATATCTAGAACTTAAAGTCAGTGCGCCTACTGCAAACAAGAGATTTCTTTGGTCAATTGCAGCAAATTTTTTTTGGTGAAACCCCGGTATCCGGGCTCACCATGAACGGTACGAACTCTTAAGGGCCCTTCAACGTTCGGATGATTTAGCCCGACTAATCCGGAGTCGACTTATGGAGAGATCCCAAGGCGATAATTGTCTTCTAATATCGGCAGCTGCGTTCATAAAGACTCAAACTCGAGTCACTTGTTTAAGCAAAACAGCCTCCTATCAACTTAAACTAGCTAGACGTTGGCCAATTGCAACAAATATTTGAAGTGACCATTTGGGGGCGTGAAAGTGGCACAGAACAACCCACTAAAAATAATGGGATGTCAAACCATATTACGCGACACAATTTCAAAGAAAGCGCATATGCGACGAGGTTGTTAAATAAGTTTGAATTTTTTTGGCACATTCATGGCCGACGAGGCAATTTATAAAAGCTGATAGTGAAATTTCGTTGCGGAATTAACTCATTGCGCTGATTCAGCGTTTGGCAAGGGGAAAAAATAAAGTTTAGTTTGTCGCATTAAGCGGCGGGATTCTATGCGAGTGATTTTATTTCTTTCAAACAATATAAGCATATTGGAGTTGGCCCTTGGACGAAAAGTGGATACAGAGAATCAACCACACTAGGGAACGTATATGACCCACATTAACTAAATATGAGTCGCTTGGAAAGGGACTATTTTTTGAAATTTACATATTGTTTGTTTCACTAGTTCAAACCACAATTCAGTGTGACAGTTATGTTTAATTTTGAATAAACAAGTTAGGTTCAGTGATCACTGGCATTGTAATCACATGGTTTGAATTGACGCACTCAATAAAGAGGAAAGTTTAAGGGAAAAAAGGGGTTATAGAGCTTAAACTCGATACGAGCAAGGCATACGATAGAATGGAGTGGAGTTTCTTAGTGGCGATCATGACGAGGATGTGATTCAGCAAGATTCATGGCCCTCATTGTGAACTATATTTCGACAGCTTCCCTTAGTTTTGTCCTGAACGGGATTCAATGTGGTAAGGTGGTTGCTTCTTGGGGCTTGCGTTAGGGCTACCTCCTCTCGCCTTTTTTCTTTTTCTTTTTTTTTTTTTTTTTGGCTGAAGGCCTGTCTGCGCTTCTCTGCAGAGAAGAAATCTGCAGTAGTCTTGAGGGTTTTGCTTGTGCTTGAGGCACACCACGCATTAGTCACTTTTTTTTTTTTTTTTTTTTTTTGCATACGACAGTTTTATTTGTTGTAGAGTGGATCAAATGGAATGTTATTCAATTATGGTGGGGGGGCGGAGAGCATGAGGAGGGTTCGGGACAAGTGATGAACATGGATAAATTATCCATTACCCTCCCTCCGAACTTTGGGGAGGAGCTGAGAGATGAGATTTTGTTGTCCCATGGCCACAATTGTGATGATTTGCAAAATACTTATTTGGAGCTACCTGCTTTTCTTAGTAAAAAGAAAAAAGCGACTTTGATTCAATTAAAGACCGTGTCTGTAAGAAGCTGCAAAAACGAGATCTTTTTTAGTAGTGGCTGGGAAATTATCATTAAGGTCGTCATATAAGCTGCCTCGACTCATTCGATGAGCATTATGAAACTCTCAACGGCTCTAATTCTTAATTTGCAGTTGTTGGCTACAAATTTCTAGTGGGGAGGTGCTGGTTCTAGCGAAAAGTTGATTGGCTCTAATGGGAAGGACTCACAATGCAGAAATCAACTAGGTGGCTCCAGTTTTGTGACTTAGAAAGTGTTGGACAAAAGTGGTTTAAACCACTTTCTCAGTTACAAATAGTGTAAAGCTCTCACATGTTAGAGTAACAATAAAAAAAATCGTTAGTGTAAAATTCTCACATACTATAACAAAAACAGTTCTAACCAACGGTTTTAACCACCTTGCTAGTGTTTCAATAAAGCAATGGTTGCTCGTCAAGCTTGGAGAATTCTTAAAGCTCCGGACTCGCTAGTTGCTAGAGTTTTGAGGGCGTAATATTACCCTTTTTCAACTTTCCTTGAAGCAGACGTGATGAAGGGCAACTGTTCTTCCATGTGGTAAAGCCTTTGTTGGGACAAGTAGCTGATTGAGACGGGTATTAGGTGGCTGGTCAAACTAGGGAAATTGATCTTGGTATAACCCATGGATTCCCTGTCCCTCAACTTTTCTGCCTATTTCCCCAAAGCCATCTGAAGGTCCCAAGGTTCTGGTTTCAAACCTCATTATCGTCGACCACAAGTCGAATTCGTAAAAGGTATGTTCAATTTTCCAACCGATTGACAGTGATTTTACATTGAATATCCCTCTTACCAGCAGACAATATGGGGACGCTTTAGTTTGGCATTTTGATTCACAAGGTTGCTATATTGTTAGGTCGGGCAATTAACTTTCCAAGGAGACCAAATTCGGTCTTCCTCATCCTCGTGGCCTAGAGAGAAAGTGTGGTGGAAAACTCCTTGACGAGCTAGCATTCTAGGCAAGGTTAAAGTCTTTATATGGCACACTTCCAAGGATGCTCTCCCCACTCGTTCTAACATTTCCAGATGGGGGATGAAATGTGTCATGTCCTGTCTTGGGTGTGGCTGGAGTGGAAACAACAACCCCTGTACTGTGGGAATGTGATTTTGCTACAGAATGTTAGCTTGATTCCTCGATCCAGCCGTGAATTAAACAATGTAGTATAAATCCTTCTTGTGGTGTGTGTATTATCTTCCAATGATGGCTTAAACAATAGGACTTTGAGGTGTTCTACATGAGTGCTTGGGCACCATGGCACGACCGGAACTCACTTCTCCATGGGAAGAACACAGAGCCCTGGTGATCTCATTGTAAGCATGGGTCTTGGGTTTTTTTTTTTTTCTTTTCTCATTCTTAAAGGTAAATGTATTCCAAATCAAAGAGATACAAATAACTAATATTGACACAAATGACCTTACATTACAAGGAAACTTAGCCCCGACCACTAACCGGTATTACCCGTAAGTTCTAATGAAATATCCAAGGGGATAAAACATGCACCAATCTCCAACAATAGGATACCTACATAGCACACAAACAATCGAGCATACAAATGACTCTTTAAAACATTTTGCTACAATCGATGAAAAAATCCAAGCAATCAAAACTAAAAGACCCATCAATTGAAGGTAGACCACAATACCACTTGGCAACAAACCAAACGGATTGCACATACAATTAACATGACAAAACATAAAACCAAACAAGTGGAATACAACTCGCCATTATTCAAAACAAACAACTACCATAAAAAAGATATGAAAAACTGCTCATGTAGCAAAAACACACGATTAGAAGACAAGCCATACAATCAAAGAGCCGCACGAATCAGATCTAACCAAAGTCAATACAAAAGGGACATCTTCAAGCAGGTGCGTACGACCACGCGTAGCTGTCGGCAGTCTCTGAGCCCAGCACTAGCCCCCCCCTGAGCAAAGCAACGTTGTAGGATCCAAACCCCGTAGTTGCCCACCCTTTGAAGACCCATGGGTCCCACGCCAATAAGCATCACTGCAAAGCCGCTCTTCCCTCCCAATTTCCACTTCGGAGCAAAACCTAGCCCTTGCACAACCTTGACAAGGGGAGCTAAGCCTAGGAGGTGTAGGGCCACTAACACTCCAATGGACCTGAGAAAAGCCCATGCAACACCGACAAAACCCCACCCCCTCCTCGCCAAAATCAAACCCTCTTCAATCGCACGACCATCCCCACCGGCGGATCTCTCACCATAGAACCAATAGCTAAAGTTTTCAATAATCTCAAATCTACAAAATGATTATTTCCTTGTTCTTGTTTTACTTTGAAATGATCAACGAAATATGCCCCACGATAAGTTTCATCCATATTATATATATATATATATATATATATATATATATATATATATATATATATAACGTATCCACCATGCACGGTCGGTTTGATATGCTGATCTTTCTCCTATACTGGATAGCCTTCTTTCTTCTTTATTAATTTATTTATTTTTGGAGAGGTTAAACTTTCCAGATCTATATAAAATATTGCACGTTTATCATTAAAGCTGTTTGTAGGCGTAGAAGAGTTTTCTTTGACAAATTACTTTGTTGGTGTTTGAAAGAATAGTAGCAATCAATGGTGGGAACCATTTTTATTATAGCATTTGAAAATTTTTTATTGTAACAAATTTTTTTATTATTATTATAACGTGTGAGAATTTTTTACTGTCATGATAGAAACCACGATTGCCAAATATTTTCTCTTCAAGAAGTATACTTCAGCATAAAACAAAGAAGATTTTGCTTTTCTTCCTCTTATATGATGACAACTATCCAGGTCGTGATCAATTGCAAACAAACGGAAAAATAAATAAATAAATAAATAAAACAGAGAAAGAGAGTAAAAATTAGCTATGTCGTTTTTTTATACATTGAACAAATAACAGCGGAAGATTTCACATGACCTTCATCCGATCCAGGCCTAGGTTTTTTTTTTAAAAAAAATGAAGTGAATTTTGTTGATATTTAGAGTTCATTTGTTTCGGTATTCGAATCATGGTTTGAATTATTTTGTTACAGTATTTTTTCTCATAAAAATTTAAATCTTTAATTAAATACTCTACTCAAATCTATGAAACAAACAGGCGCAATATCCTATATTATATTCATAGAATCTAACTGGTAAATGTAGTGTTCAGACTATGATGTATTTTACGTGAATGCCCTTCTCATGGTAATCAATTTTTCTCTTGAAATACTATATTTGTGTGATGAATCAGCTTCATTATTGGTTCTACTATGTGAAAGGGATTTGCCTTCCTTCTTCACTTGGTTTTGTCGTTTTGTCGTTTTGCATGTCTCGTGAATGATGCAAGTATCATGATGATTAAAATTGTATTTTGATTGATGTTATATGATATTACCAAGAGTGCCGTAAAAAATAAGACACGTAAGTAAATTTCATTTGAAAGATATATAAACCTATCAATTTTTTTTTTTTTTACTTATTTGAAGTGACTCCAAAAAAGTAGAAGGAAAAAAACAATATTGTCAACATGGTGTGAAATCAGGTTGAAGGGAATAAATTCAAATTACAAGAACAACCTTTTACCTCCCTTTAAAAAAAAACTCTTTTATCTGGCTTTTACGTTATTCTACACGTTAAAATGCGAATTGAAAAAACGTGAAAATCGTGACTGGTTGCTTGAACTGGCATGTAGCTTTGATTACGAATTTTTACTAACGTGTAATTGGTCCTCGCAAGCGATACGATTACAAGATCTCGCCTAAATATTTGAAACTAGAACTGAGTTTGAAGAAAAAAATGTGAAGAAATCAAATAATTTAGTTTGTCAACTATATGTCTTTATAGTTTTTTTGATAATTAATTTTAGTTACGAAGGTGTTAGTGGTGTTCTCATAACTCCGTCCGGCGCCTTATTAAAGTAATATACTAAAAACGATAGTAGAACAATAAGGGATTTGGCTCATGCTTTTGTCTCCTAGCATCCAAGGAGCTTAAGTTACAGCATCCAAGCCATATTTAACAATTTTATTGAAAGGTAGAGGATTGATCCTTGAATGATAGAAGAGAGAGTCATGATATAGATCTTCTTCTTGTTGCCATGTCACTACCAGTAGTGGAATTTTTGTTTAATAAACTTATCATGTCTTTGTTTAGAAAATCCGTTGGAACTAAAAAGTTTCAACTGCTACAGTGTAAAGCTCTTATGTGCTATAGTAAAAACAAAAGTATATTACCATATAAAGCTCTCACATACTACAATTTTTAACTTCAAACTATAAGTTCCAACGTTCTTTCTAAACATACTCATTGTTATTTCCTAATTTACTGATAGTTTTTTTTTTTTTTTTTTTTCCCTTTGGTCGAGCCTAATTTACTCTGAGTTGATCGTCGGTGGCTTATTCAACAATTCATTATGGCAGTCTAGTACGCTTACTTCACTGCATTAGAATCGTCTTCACTTCTTTTCCTTTCGCATTATAGGTTGAGACCTTTTCAACTGCGGGCTCCGTGATAGAGTACTGAGCAGCTTAATGCATGATTTTAAATTAAATTCAATAAAATTAACGTAAAATCGATAAATTCTGAAACACATAACTGATATTAAAAACGGAGTTCAATTTTTCATAGCATTCTCCTTGTTGTTATTTAAATTTTGTGTGTGTATATTTAAGGGTTAATTTCCTCTGGTTATACAACTCGTTTTATTTTGACCTTTGAACTTTAAAATATAACAAATCACACCCTTAAACTATTTTACTTGTTCCATTTTGGCCATTCCGTTAACAAAACCATTTAATGTTAACGGAATTGAACCAAGAATTTTACTTTTGACCCCTAAACTATGTAACTTGTTCTCTTTTGATTCTATACTTTAAACTATAACAAATTACACCATTAAACTATAAAACTTGTCCCATTTTGACCCTTCTATAATTAAATCTATTGAATATTAACAATTGAAACAAAGGACCATCTTGATCTTTTGGCTCTATATATTTTTTCAACATATATGTTGAAGTCAAAATATTTAATTTTTTTATCTATTATATAAGTTTTACTATTTTTTTTCTTTCTTTTATACAATTTTGTTGATAAAAGTTTTACTTTTTCTTGCTCAAAAAGTTTTATCAAATTCTCTCCATCGTATGTTTAAGATGAATTAAAGTAAAAAAATTACCAACAAATAAGGAAAAAACACTGGATATATAGGTACCTAACAAAAATGACATATAGATAGTACATTATAGCCTACTTATTTTTTTTTTTGACTAAATTTTGAGGTTGAAAATTATGTAAATGCATAACATAGAATACTTCGTTTAATTAGACTCAAAATAAAAAACACCTCAAAATTCGTATTAATTTTAAGTCAACAAAAAATATACATTTATTTGTAAAATCCTTATTTGTAGGTCTAAGATGAGTGAAGTTAATTACAAAGATTTAATCTCGATCATTGATTTATGATTAATCAAACATGTATCTATATATATGTGGTGTAATTCATTAATATTTAGTAGATATAGCAATGAAATGACCAAACTAAGATAAGTTTCATAATTTAGGGGTGTGATTTGTTATTTTTTAAGATTTAAGGGTCAAAATTAGACAAGTTGTGTAGTTTATGGGACAAAAGTAAAATAATTAACTCAAGTCCTTTAATATTTAACGGTTTTATTAACGGAATAACCAAAATGAGATAAGTTGAATAGTTTAAGAGCGTGGTTTGCTATATTTTAAAGTTTAGAGGTTAAAATAAGATAAGTTGCGTAATTCAAGGGCTAAAAGTGAACATTAACCCCATAGTTAATTATGATCTAATTCCTCCAAGTGAATTCGGCGTAACAACACTTAATTATCAACTATGTACGTACATTAATATTCCAATCTGATTTATACGTACATAGACATGAGTCAATTCCTTCCTCACATCTACGCATCTTAATAAATTTAAAAATTGAAATTACAGTAGTTATATATGCATATATATACACACACGTATGTATATTAGGTACGATCATTAAACAAAACCAAATAAACTGTTTGGCAGTGGTGGGAATCACTCAGTTCCCACTACAAACTCAGTTATAAACAGTAAAAAGTTATCACATGCTACAGTAACAATAAAAAAAATTACTATAGTGTAAAACTCTCACATGCTACATTAAAAGTGGTTCCTACCACCCTTCCAAACATCCACTAGGAAAAACTCCTCATTTCATGACTTCTATAATAAAGTACATCTGTATGTAAACGAGAAAAACAATATTTTTTTAATAAAGCACATTGAATCACGTATTTGAGACACGGAGAAAGAAAATTAAAAATTGATCAAAGTGGAGTACGGCATCTAAATCATGGTACAAAATATAAGATAACTGAAAACTTTAAAATTGTTTCTATCATATGCCAAAAAACCGTAAGCATAACAAAAACACAACAGAAGCATGTAAAAAGTTGTGTACCTCCAACCATTGCCTCGTCTGTATAACTGTAACTGTGGCTGCTTTCTTTGGTGCTTCCAAGTCCTCTCAAAAACTCAATTGATGGTGTTGGTTTCTGAAAAGAGTTTTCTGGACTTGGGGACCAAGTTTTCTTTAACAGAAAATTGAACGTAATTTTTTCTATTCTGATATATCCTTCCTCCCATCAAGGAAACGATATATATAGTAACAGAAAATTTCAGTTACCAAACTTCTTATTATGGTTTTAATGAAAACATAAATATGAAGCCATTTATGAATAACCGTTACACAATTAAATTGGTTTCAATTTTTGAAACCGTTAGAATACAAACGGTTACAATAACAACTTACCAACTTCACTATTAACGAGATAACACCCTATGACCCCATATGATCTCGATTCTCAACAGACTACACTACAGAAATGACGTTTGCATTAGCTCAACTCCACGTCGAGGGACCAAAGCGTTACTTCCTTTGCTGCATATATAAAAACGACACAAATCACACCACACTCTGCTTCAGGGCAAAACAGAGTTAGAAAAACACAACCAAAACCTAAAAATATGGCGCTCTCAAGATCAGTATCGCACATTTTAGTCCTATTATTAATCTCTCTCATTTTTCTTTCATCAGCCTCAGCTTCAACTCTAGAAAACTTCATCACATGCGTCTCACTAAATTCTAACGTCTCGGTCCCAATCTCCACGGTCTTCATCACCCCAAACACCTCTTCTTTCACTCCTCTCTTACAATCCTGCGCCCAAAATCTCAGATATTTAGTCCCTTCAGCCCCAAAACCAGAATTCATCTTCACTCCATTGCAGGACTCCCACGTCCAAGCCTCTGTCATCTGCTCCAAAAAGCTCGGAATCCATCTCCGAGTCCGAAGTGGTGGCCACGATTACGAGGGCCTCTCCTACGTCTCCGAAATCGAGACCCCTTTCATCGTGGTGGACCTTGGACATCTCCGAACGATTGACGTCGATATCGAGAACAACACGGCGTGGGTTCAGGCGGGAGCGACCATCGGAGAAGTTTACTACCGAATCTCTGAAAAGAGCAAAGTGCACGGCTTCCCGGCCGGGCTCTGCACGAGCTTAGGCATTGGTGGGCACATAACTGGCGGAGCTTATGGGTCTTTAATGAGAAAATATGGCCTCGGTGTCGACAACGTTGTCGATGCTAAAATCATCGACGTGAATGGCGAAATTCTCGACAGAGAAGCCATGGGAGAAGATCTGTTTTGGGCGATCCGAGGCGGTGGTGGAGCGAGTTTTGGGATCATTCTTTGGTGGAAGATCAAACTCGTACCTATTCCAGAAACCGTGACGGTCTTTACGGTTACCAAAACGTTGGCAGAAGGTGGTACAAAGGTTCTTTATAAGTGGCAACAAGTTGTGGACAATCTTGATGAAGATCTCTTCATTAGAGCCATCATACAATCGGTGAGCATAGGGAAGAACACAACAGAGAGAACCATTGCCATTGCTTACCAAGCTCTGTTTCTCGGAGACTCTACAAGACTTGTCCAAGTAATGGAAAGGAGTTTTCCTGAATTAGGCTTAACAAAAAGAGATTGTGCAGAAATGAGTTGGATAGAGTCTGTTCTCTACATCGCCAGCTTTCCTAGCGGAACCGCGCCGGAGGTTCTTCTTAAAGGGAAATCCACATTCAAGAGCTACTTCAAGGCGAAATCAGATTTCGTCAAAGAGCCGATCCCCGAAACTGCACTGGAAGGGCTTTGGACGAGGTTTTTGGAAGAAGACTCTCCTCTGACGATTTGGACTCCTTATGGTGGAATGTTGAGCAAGATTTCGGAGTCGGAAACTCCATTCCCACACCGAAACGGCACTGTGTTCATGATCCAGTGGCTGTCTTCGTGGCAAGATGGAGAAAAGGACACGGCAAAGCACATGGATTGGGTTAGGAAGGTTTACAATTACATGGCTCCGTATGTTTCAAAGTTCCCAAGAGAAGCTTATGTAAATTACAGAGATCTTGATCTGGGGATGAACAAGAACAACAAGAGTACGAGTTTCATTGAGGCTAAAGCTTGGGGGAATAGCTATTTCAAGGACAACTTTGACAGATTGGTGAGTGTAAAAAGCAAAGTTGATCCTGATAATTTCTTCAGGCATGAACAGAGCATTCCTCTGCTTCCCAAATCTTCTAGATGATCTTAAATCAGACAAACTTTGATTGGTTTGATTGAAGCTAGTTTAAAGGAGTGTGATATGTTCTGAAAGACTGGTCTGATTTGCCATGTTAACTAGTAGATAAAAAATAAATTAAAAAAAAAGAGAGAAAACGGTCGCTGCCGTTTCTTTCTTTCTAGTGTTGTAGAATAAGTGATGTAATGGTTTGTTTTCTAATTATTATGCAAATGCTTTGCCTTCTTATTATTAAAAGAAGGATGGTTTGTTTTCTGTTTAAACCATTGGTTTAAATCAATTTTAGTTAAAATTGTTGTTGTATGTGAGAATTATATACTGTAGCTTACTTTTAATATTGTACCAAATAAGAGCTTTAAATTATAATAACTAAAAGTTTTAGATGAAATTAAAAATATCCAAAATCCTATAAATATCGAGAAGATGGATTATTTGTAATTTTTTTAAAAAAAGAACAATTTTATTTAATGTCATGAGGTTATAACCTGTTACTAACAAATCAATAGACTTAGTCTAAAAACTACATTATATATTAAACCGACGCTTAAAATGTTATAAATAACGATGTTATAATCGTATAAAGATGAAAAAGATTTTCCCAAAAAAATGATTTGTTTTCTCTAATTTAAAAAAGGGCTTGATTTCTTTTTATTAAGAAAATTGTTAGCTTTTTATTATGTTTATGTAGAAGATGCTATTTATGTATCTTTCTATCTGACAGTCACACGGAGGGCTTTGCTATCTCGGGTGAGTAGGTCGATTTTGCAGTACTTCAACTAATGCGAATTGAGAATTGTGGTTGCATTCAATTGAGCGTTGAAATATGATCTGGGCGTTGGGGATACTGAATTAAATGGGCTGGGTAAGTACTCTTTGGCGGGTGTAAAAAGTTGGCACAATTACTCCTAGAGATGACAGGTTTGATTAGCCAGTATTTATAAAAAAAAAAAAAACAAAAAAACAAAAAAAAAAAAAAGAAGAAGAAGAGAGAGAGAGAACACATGGACAGATGATGGTGTGGAAAAAAAAAGGCTAAAGCAACACAAAGGAAAGTAAAAGAATAAAGAAAGAAGGGCAAAAAGGAGAGAAAAATGTTAACGAGGAGCTGCTAGCTTGGAGACTTAATATATAGAATGGAAATATAAAATGATTGTGATTGATAAAAGGAATAATGCTAGATAATTGTTAAATATTCATGGACATTGAAGACAATAATATTGTTTTCTGTATCCTAAAAAAAAAATAATAATAATATTTTTGTTTTTTAAGGAAAATGTCGTTTCAAAGGTAATTCCGTTGAAACTAAAGTCATATAAATGCGAAAATCCTTTTCATATGAGTGAAATAGGATTGCTTCTAGAAATATGAGAGAAACCCCTTCCATAACAGAAACTTGAGCTAGAAGAGCTTAGCTTAGAATACTTATATTGTATGGAGACAAAGATTTATAACATCAGTGCCTGGAGTATGATGTATTTGCTAATTTGAACATTGAAATTGCTAAATTAAATGATTTACTTGCGAATTTTAAAGCCTCCATTGTTGATGTTGTGGACTATGTCAAAGAAACCATGTATTTGTAAACTTTAAATGATAAAATTGCATAATAGAATAATGTATTTGCAAACTGGTACCTAGCGTTGCAAATTAGACCTCGACGCCATAGAACATAGCTGCATTTTGTATTTTGGATGAAGGCCATACCTCTAAATCATTTGAACTGTAACACAAACTTCTTAGTAGTCTGAACATCATGACCAAAACTCATCAAATTCAAACTTGACCAAGAGTTGTAAACATGGGTTGGCTCATTTACTAACCTAGTTGGCCTATCGTTCGACCCGACACAGCACAAACATCCATGAAAGTTTGGGCCTTGGTTTCTAGCATTTTTATATTAAATAGGGTTAATGAGACAATTAGCCCAATTACGTTTATTGAATTGAAATATGACTCTAATTTGTTAAAATTCTACAAATGTCTCATAATGATGTCATTAAAATTATTTATATGTAATTACATAGTACAATATAAAATATCATTAAGATAATTACTATATCATTAGAGACATTTTTAAGATATTTTAAATATTGTGTTAGATTTTAATTATCTTAATGATATTTCATATTGTATTATATAATTACATATAAATAATTTTAATGACGTCATTATGTTTATTAAATTAAAGTCATATTTCATGACATCTTGATCCACATTTTGTCAGGCTTTTTATATACATGCTACAAAAACTAGGGCTCCAATTAACTTATGTCACAAAAAAAAATAATTACAGCAAATGTCATACCACATCAGCACATATTTCAAAATACTAAATATACTCAAGATATTGGTTAGTATTTAGTATCCACCATGGTTAATAGTTGGTATCTAGTATCCGCACAGATACCACCCAGTATCCTATATCCACAATAGATACCGGCTAGTATCCTTTGCTGCTATTAGCTAATAACAGCCAAGACTAACGACACCACAATTGTTGTCATCACCACAAAATCATAAAAATACACACAAAATTCACAAAAACCACGAACACAATAATCAAATGAAAAATCATAAAAATAATCATATCAAAAAATGAAGGGGAAAAAAAGCCAAATGTCAAATCTGTTGGCCCTCCTTCGCACGGCGGCGGCAACAAGGATAGTGAGCTGCAAGGACTGAAGAGATGATTTTAGACGGTGACATCTACATGTCGCCACCACAGAAGGATGAGATCTCCCTCCACACTGAGAAGATCTTCAGGACTCCGTCGTCACTACGAAGGAGATCTTTAGATCTCCTTCGTGCCGCTAGTTCTAGACCCCACATAAGAAAAGAAGTTTTTGGAAACTCTAGCGCACACTCCAGGGATTTGGTGCGGTAAAGAAGTTAGCTAAGGCAGAATGCGGTCGTGGTGCTAGCTAGTTAGACATGATCGTGCCAAAAGAATGTGACTATTTTGACATTCGTCCTTCTCACTTAGTGGCTTTCAATCTTTGGTAGCATTGGTGGCGAAGTTGTAGCAGCGGGCGATAGGTGTGTGGTGGCAGGAGCAGGATGGAGAAGAGAAAAACAAAAAGAGGAGAAAACCTAATGATTCTTTTTAGGGATATAATAGATATTTTACTCTTCTCCTCGTTAATGAGGATGGCATGCAATGCACAAGTTTTTGGTACGTAGCATAACTCAATTTACAGTTTGGGCTTGTTAGGATGTATGGTTGAGATAGGCCTTAATTACCAACCATTCATTGGTTGGCCCAATACATATAGCATCTTACATCTATGTTAACTAGGTTCAGCTCAATGACTAATATTTTTTCTTTAATACGTTCTCTTATAGTCAAGTACTTAATATCAATATGCTTACTCTGACTAGAATTATTGTTGTTCTTAGCCATAAACATAGCAACTGAATTGTTACAATACAATCTCAATGGCCTAGAGATAGAATCCATTATTCTAAGCCCCGATATCAAACTCTTCAACCATACATCATACGAAATAGCTTCAAAACAAGAAATAAACTCGGCCTCTATAATGGAGATAGTAGTCAAAGTCTGCTTCACACTCTTCCAAGGCAAATAAAAAACAGAAAGAGAGAATCGAGAAACAGAAAGAATGCATTGGAAAAATGTTTTCTTGCTATGCACATTGAATAAACTGATGATGTTTTCTTGCTATGCACATTTAATAAGCAGAAGGGACAAAGTATCTTAAGAGTAATAGAACAATTTTTCTTTGCACTGCCAGTTTCTTTCTTGTAGCTTTTTTTTTTTTTGTCTCCCGGTTCTCATGGACAGAGGTGTTCTGTAATACGTCTCTCTCTTAAATGCCAACATTGAATGAGACACAATGTGTTATAGTTCCAACTTCTCCTCATTCATATAAGAATGTCTTTGTGACAAGGAATGTAATTTTGTAGGGACTTTGTTATATGTAATGAAATTTTACTCGTAAGTTCTCTTAACATAGCTAGCACGTGCTCACTCTTACTGGCTATTAGTAAAAATTGTGTAAATTTACATATATATATATATATTCTCGCTGAAAAGTGAATAAAAAAATGCTTTGTTTAAGTATACTGCATTATTATTACCAAAAAAATACTGTAGTGTCAAAAAAACAGTGTAAATATTATTTTCCTCGCTGAAAAATGAAGGAAAAATGCTTTAAGATTCAGCACTACAATTAATAAAAATTAATCATAGCTCATCAATCTCACATTTTCTTATTAGTTCATACGGCATCATTGATGTCTCCTTTTAGTATTTAAAATAAAAATATTAGAGAGAGCTCATGACAGTATTGATACTGGGCACAAATTGCATAGCTCCATCTTAAACGCTCGTAGTAATGAACCTACTTAAAACGACACAGGTACTTGCAACAAGAATAGTCCATTCTCTTTTTGTTTGAATTTTCTTTTGGTGATTGAGAATACATGCATAATAGTGCTTTTGAGATATGCAAACCCACTAGTCACTACCAATGACCAAATCCACTTGGCAGCGAAACATATTCATCATGACAGCATAAAGCTGACAAAAACAACAACACTTACGAATAACACTAATCATCATTAACGACAGAATAGGTTCTAAGAGTCCCTTCGGGAGCATCAATCATTGGCCCAAAACAAGAGTCCCATTCCAGTTGTGAGCGGGGATTCCAGGGGTGTTCGATTGTTTGCATGACTATCTCCCTTGTCTTCTCCGTCTCCCCATTCCCCACTCACGTGCAAAACCAAGAGCCAAAATTACAACATCAAGCATTGAGATTCATGGTAGGTTTGATAAACTGGTTGGTACTGTAAATTTTGATTTGAACATTGTAATGTATGATAGCTTTATATTACAGTAACTTTTGCTTTTGCTGTAGCTGTTGAGAGCTCTATACTATACATAGTTGTCAAATGCCCGTTCAAGTTTCAACACTCAAATTCACCATAAAGGTTCCACATTCAAAGAGGCAACAAGGTTCTAGAGAGGTTTTGGATGAAGGATTGTTCATCAAGTGTGCCTTCTATTGTGAGAAGTGACAGGTTCAATTTAAACCAATGCCTAAAAATGAGCTCGAGCAAGCATAAATGAAAAACATTCCATACGCTTCAGCTGTTGGAAGTCTAATGTATGCTCAAGTCTGTACAAGACCTGACATTGCATTTACTGTGGGAATGTTGGGCAGATATCAGAGTAACCCACGTGTTGACTATTGGAGAGCTACAAAGAATGTGATGGTACCTTCGAGGGACTAAGGATTACATGCTCATGTATAAACGAACTAACATTCTAGAGGTGATTGGATACTCTAACTCAAAATTTGCTGGTTGTGTTGATTTGTGAAAATCAACATCTGGCTATGTTTTAATGTTTGTCGGTGGAGCTAGTAATGTCAGGGCACTAAAGGTTGTCCTAGTCGAGGTGTTAAAGTTACCAACAATTGCTTGTGAGAAATACAACAAGGGGACAATTGGATGGCCTTTATGATCAAATATTTAGTAAATGGGAAGTTGCCAACTAGGACTGGAAATTAGTGTTTGGATGTCGTGTTCTGACCAACTCGATTATGGCAAGACAAGATTAGTGTAAACACAAATTCCAAATGCAAAAGATACGGCTAATACGATACGGCAAGTCTTTTCTAGGAGAAACAAAACTCAAGAAGGAAAAGAACCACATCCACTAGATCAGAGCCATGAATCCAATCTGAATTTGGATACTCAAAATTCACCAGGTAACACTAGCTCTAACTCAGATCCTACCTTTGTTGATTCTCTAGTTGATGATAGACCTATTGCCTTGAGAAAAGGCGTAAGGTCTTGCACTAATCATCCCATTTACAATTCATATGGAGGATTGTCACCAAATCATCGTGCATTTGTTAGCAGTCTAAGCTCTAAGTGAAATTCATGCTCTAGAGAAGAATGGGACTTGGGAGATATCTGAGTTACCTTCATGGAAACCTCCTGTTGGTTGCAAGTGGATCTTCATTATCAAACATAATGCTGATGGGAGTGTCAATAGATTTAAAGCTTGACTTGTAGCTAAGGGTTTCACACAGTCATACGGGATTGACTACCAAGAGACGTTTGCCCTAGTAGCGAAGCTCAATATAGTTCGAGTACTACTTTCTCTTGCATCCAACCTTGACTGGCCACTATATCAACTAGACGTGAAGAATGCCTTCCTCAATGGGGATCTGGAAGAAGAAGTCTACATGGAGGTACCCCCTGGTCTTAATAATCCAGCCACCACCAACAAGGTTTGCAAGCTCAAGAAGTCTTTATATGGGCTTAAGCAGTCACCAAGAGCATGGTTTGAGAAGTTCACTAGAGCTATCAAGAAGATTGGATATTATCAGTGTCAATCAGATCACACTATATTTGTCAAGTACTCTCCCTTAGGAAAGAAGGCGATACTCATTGTGTATGTTGATGACATTATTCTAACAGGAGACCATGATGAAGAAATACTCAAGCTGAAGAATTTTCTAGCTAAGGAATTCGAAGTCAAAGATCTGGACAATCTCAAATATTTTCTTGGTATGGAGGTAGCACGGTCAAAAAGAGGAATTTCAGTTTGTCAACGAAAGTATGTGTTAGATCTCTTAAAGGAAACTGGGATGCTTGGTTGCAAACCTGCTGACACTCCAATGGACTCTAACTTAAAGCTGAGAAATGATTCTGATAGTGCACTTGTTGATAAAGGAAGGTACCAAATACTAGTTGGGAAACTCATTTATCTATCTCATACAAGACCTGATATCAGCTTTGCCATGAGTGTGGTAAGCCAATTCATGAATAACCCATTAGAAGAACACATGGAGGCTGTCTACAGAATCCTAAGATACTTAAAAATGACACCAGGTCAAGGAATCTTCTTTAAGAAGACAACGAACAAAAAAATTGAGATATTTACTGATGCAAACTGGGCTGGATCAGTAAATGATAGGCGATCAACCTTAGGTAATTGTACATATATTTGGGGAAATTTAGTCATGTGGCGGAGTAAGAAGCAATCAGTTGTGTCTCGGAGCAGTGCAGAAGCAGAATTTAGAGCCCTTGCACTCGGCATTTGT
>CAMOHE010054456.1:0-25741 GCA_946598075.1 Artocarpus hirsutus | reverse complement strand
ACATGTTCAAAGAATTTTGTCTTTTGTTTTTTTTCAAGTGCCATTTAAGTTTAAATAATATTAGCAAACTATTTATACAATGTCTATGGGAAAAGCAAATTGTTTTAATTAAGAAAGATTATAATTTCTTATAAATTGTATTTGTATATCTTTTGTATATTTCTATAAAAAAAAAAATGTCTGCAAAGATCCTGGGAATGCTTTTCCAAACTATGATTTCAATTACATGTTATTAACTGCAATAGTTTGCTTCAGTTTTAACGAATGAATGTAACGATATCTGTGACGTCCAAAAAAGGGGGCGTTACAAGCTGGATATTGAGAATTTGAGATAGTAAGTCTACCTCAAGTTGGGTGTTCTATAACGCCTCCTTTATGGACGTCACAAATGTCGTTACATTCATTCATTACATACTTTTATTCAAGGATAAACTATTTTATTAAAAGATAATTTGAAAACATAAATTGGAAAACATATCCAAGATCCATGCATGGATTTTTTTATATACATCAATATCTAATTTATTACTCATTAATAAACATTCTTTAAATAGTTTATCTCACTAAATAATAAAATCATAATAAAAACTCATAGTTCAAAATCTGCTTACACAATTCGACAGGCCAAAGTCGATCGACAGACCGATGTTCAACCATTGGCAGGCCACCTGAGGCTTTGCAAAACGGGGTTTTAAAATTAATAAAATTGACAGGCCGATGCAGGGCATTCGGCAGGCTGATCCATACATCAGTAGTCTGACCAGTAATAGTCGACAGGCCGAACGGCGATAAATTTTTTTTTTTTTTTTTAAACTTGTCTTAAAGTTTTAAAAGCGGAAAATAATTGGTAAAACTACTAAGTTAAATTGTTATAGTTCAAATCTTAAAAGTCCATCAAATAAACATACTCAAAATTATAAAACATAGTTCATAAATTTTTAAAACTTCTTTTCTTGGCGTCTTCCGTTTGCAATTCATTGTCCTTAGCTCACACGCCTGTCAGTGTCCTCCACCTATTCCATAACTCTCTTACCTTTGTCTGCAACATGATGTAAAATTGAATAAGCTAATGCTTAGTAAGTACATTTAAATCTCACAACTTAAAACATTTTATAAACATCATCATCATCATCATCATCATTATAATAGTGCACTAGGCACATTTTCATAAGAAACATATCTTTCATTACATTGTCCATATTAAAAACTTTATTGATTTTATCTTAAGGGCCCAAGTGTTGTACCATAAACATCATCATCATAGGCGCGCCGTTATGAGAGGAGAGGGGTACCTAATCCCAAACCAAACATAACATCATATCATATCATAACATAACATATCATTGGGTGTGCAACACTTATTTAGGTGATACATATATACATTTTTATACTTTCATGCTTTCAAAAACATTATCATCAAAACATGCATAAACTTTATACCTTAAAAACTTCTATAATAATACTTCATGTATAATCATCATGAGAAATCATCATAAACCATCATGAACATAGATTTCAAACTTTTCATAAACCCATCATGTTGCAGATGAGAATGTACTTACCTTTTTAGCTTACTTAACCTTAATCGGAGGTGACGTCGCCGCGGTCTCGATTTGCTTGTTCCTTAGGGTGTTCATGCCACACATTCATTTAAAGATACATAAATTAATATTAATTTTCATGAGTCCATGAAATCATTCATCACCACATAACATATCTCAATTTCCATAATACATTCATCTCTTAAAAACATAAATATAATATATTTCATTAACCATAATTCATTAAAATAAAACTATCATCACAAATACTTACTGACCTCCATTAATTCAAAATTCAATAACTTTACATTAACACACAATAAGGGCACCAAATTTAGCAGAAACAAAGATAACATATACACTTATCACCATGATTTTTCATTAGTCATAAAAATTCCATTTAATGTCTCAAACAAATCATACAACATACTCATAAAAACTGAAAGCCATTAGAAAAAAAAAAAACAAAAACAATCAACAATTATTGCTTGCATTCCTATAATGAATTATCTATATCCTAAAATAATATTATAAAAATCCTACATATTAGAGACATTTAAAATTACAACATAACCAAAAATTTCCTTTAATTAAATTCAAAACATCCCAAAATATGCATTGGAAAAACATGAACAAAATAGCTTTCAACATATTAGGCAGTGAGTATTCTTTGATAAATATTTTCAACCAATTGAAATAAAATTATTTAGCCTCCAAAATTTTAATAGCAACTTATTAACATATAATTACAGAAACACAAAAATATTTCATCACCAAATAAATTCATAATTCATACAAAATATCACAACAAGGGTTCAACAAATTTTTACGTTAAAGCAGTCTAAAAACCTAGCTTTAATAAAAATTTCACAACACATAAAATATCAGTCATATTATCATAAGACTTTCAAATTTATAGATTAACATATACATAAACATATTTGTAAAATTTCGTGGGAAGTATCAATCATTTACTCTATAAACAAAAACTACATTTATGTGCACATAAATAATCAGCAATAATTTTTATGAGAAGCAGAGAGAAGAAAATTCATAACTTATCATAGAAAAAGTCTAATGAATATGAAATTTGGAGGAATAGCACATAACACATGCATGAACAACATATTAAAATTTTAGAGCAAAAGAAAATCCCTAGACAAAGTCATGGCAGTCGGATTGAGGAGAGAGATACAATTTCAGAAATACGAAGAAATGAGTTCTTACCTTAAAAAAAATTCTTCCCAAGCTTCCTCGAATTTATCCCAACAAAATTTCAATATTTCATTTAAGTATTGAAAGAAAATAGAGAAGATAAGAGGAAGAAGTCGTAAAGAAAAGTAGAAAAGAGAGTGAGAGTGTGTCTGAGAAAAAGTTTACGTGAAAAATAATCATGGAAGAGAAAACTTATCTCTCTCTGTTATTATTATTATTTTAACAGAAATTTCTAACTAAGATTGGGGAAATCTTCACATGGGAAATGGAGAGGATTGAGGGGGAAAAGTCAAAGTTTCCAAGAATGGTTCAAGTTACCATACTTCTCAGTTTCAAAAGAGGAAATTTCATCAATTAAATCCAATCAATCAAAAGTCAAATGTTCTATTACCCAAAATAAGAACAATTAAGCCAAAAATGTGCCAATCAATTACCAATCATTTGAATCATTTCTAATCATCATCGTCACAATTTTTTTTGGGTGATTTCTATTGATTGCTCGTCAACAGTCTTTGGCCTACTAATCACTTAGTTCGGCTTGCCGAAGGTTTGAGGTCTTACCTGCCGATTATATTCATCGACCTACCATTCAGTGAGGGTTATTTCGGCCTGCCGAACTAAATGATCCGGCCTACCGATCTGCCTTAACATACTAGAATTCATCAAAGCATTAATTATCACAAAAATTATAATTAAACATACAACATTAATAGCATGAACACTTTAAGCATATCGATTCCACAAGACCGTCACCTGTCAAAACACTTCGAATAAAATGATTAGTACTATTGTATCATATATCATAACACATAAAATAAAGAAATTACTTAACGTCGTCATTCATTGACATAATCTGTTACATGAAAATTTGGCGGGTGTTACATGTTCACTCTAGGAGGAGTTGCAATTTCTTGGAAATCCAAGAAACAAACTTGCATTACATAATCAACTAAGGTGTCTGAGTTTATTGCATTAGCATTAACAGGGAATGAGGTGGAGTGGGTTAGGGATCTTCTTTTAGAAATTTCGTTGACTTTAAATGATGTATTGGCAATATTGATACATTGTGATAGACAAGCCACTTTAGCACATGCTTATAGTAAGATATATAATGGGATGTCTAGATATATTAGTCGAAGACATGATTATACAAGGAAATTAATCGAATATGGAATTATTTCTCTTACATATGTGAGGTCAAATAATAACTTGGCATATCCGTTTATCAAATATAGAATTGTTCAAGTTTAAACGTAAAGTGTTGTGACAACCCTGTACTCCTTTATAGGAAACTTATAAAGACATGTAAGACTTTATAAGACTCTACTTTTTTGAAAAGTTTAATAGCTTATTAAACTAAGCCTCACTTCAAGGTCGCAAGCGTGCGTGGCATGGCAGTTAGGTTGTTGAGGCGTTTGTTAGGCGTAATTGGTACTTTGGCATGTAGGTGTAGGCGCGTGAGTGCATGACACATGGCACATGGCACATATAAAAATAATATTTTTACTTTATTTAATTAAATTCAAATTTATTTTTTATTTTATTTTTAGATTTCATTAATTAATTTAAAATATTTCTAATTCATTTTCAAAGGTTATTACCTTTCAGAAACAATGTGAAATTTGAATTTAACTTATTAAAAAGGTTACAATCTTTCTAAACAAGTGGTAGTTATTTTTAAAAGGTGTAATCAGTGGTTGTCTTTTAATTATCAATTAAAAATAACAAGATCAAAAATCACTTTGATTTTTGCACTCTTTCTTTTTCTCAGAAAAAAGTGTCCAAATATTCTTTGTGATTCTTCATCATTTCTTGGTGTAGAAACATATTTATAGGCTTGTCATATTCTAGAAGCAATTTGTAGAACAATTCTTATAAGCAATGGCAATTGAGAGGGGCAAATAACGCTTTAAGAAAAGCATATTTTTGTATGTGTTTTAAGTCTTTATAACAGATTTCCAACACTCACAAGCTCATACATGATAAGCTCATTCATATAATGCATCAACTTTAATTATTGGGTTTTGGCTTACTTGGTTGTGTAGGAGTAGACTACTACAAGGTTAATTGGCGTTATCTTCCATGCTAGTGGATTTGTATAAATGGACAATCATAACCTGTCTTTGATGTTTTCTTTTACTATTTCATTTTGTTCATCCTTTGAAGTTATAGATCTACTACATGATTATTTATGTTTTTAGGAAAGTGTTGGTGTGTTTTGTGTGAATACAGAAAACAGAGGCTATGAATTTTTGGAAATGAAAAGTGTTTGAGGTGTGTATAAAACACTATCCTTAAAGATTTTATTTGCCCTTACTTATTGAAGTTTGCCAGACAATTTATGTAGCAAATTACCCCTAAGATATAACAAACACTTGAATACTATTTATATTTACCATTGATATGATATTCCAGAACAAGATATGAATTCTGTAATAATATTCTGGAGTTTATAAAAAGACGTGGGTACCATTTGATGAATGAACACAACTGAATGAATTCATACATACAACCTTTACATAAAGGTATGTCATCATTCATAAAGATATCTATTCATATATCAATATATCTATTACAACTGATGTATCTATTGCTAATAGAAATTCATATTTGTATAAAAGTATACAACCAATAATACAATGGTCTATAACAACTCAAAAGACAAAATTTTAATTATGAATCAGGTTGGAAGAGCGTCGCGAGATTAGCTTTTTAGCGCCGTGGCGCCAGGCTCACCATGCAAATTTTGCATGTTTACAGCAGTGGGCACCACAGCGCTAGCCCCACTGCTCTAGGGTAGCCTCGGCCTAGTGCCAAGGTACCAGCACTAGGTACATTGTATTTTTATGGTTTTGAGCCTTCTAACATTGCAACACTACTCATTGATACCATATACACTTTAAAATGTGTATTTTAATGTGTCTAATGATCTTATAACAAATGAAAGATATATTATAATCTCTCCAAATGTGACGACCTGCCTTTTTGGGTAGTCACTTAACTTTCTTAAACATAGTTCTTAAACATTGATCTTACTTCCTTAGTAAGAAAAATACTGAATTAATTTTTTTCTTTAAATATTCTTTAAAACGTACTTAAAAACTATTGGGACCTCCGTCGCCATTTAAGTTGAGACCTCGCTCAACACTTGCGCTTTAAATCATTTCTTAAAACTTAATAAGAAACATTTATTGAATCGTTAATTAAAACTTAACTTTATAAGAAAATAAAACATTTCATAAATATATCATAAAACTTTAAAAACATTTCTTAAACTGTGATTTTCTTAAAACTTTGAAAACACTATATTAAATAGTGGAAAACATTTTCTTTGTATAGTGGAAACAAACTGTGATGGTATCCATACCCAAATCCTCGCATCTGTCCTCCACAGCACTTAGCTCTTCTAACGGGTCCTACTTGTCACCTATAAATTACCTACAGCATGAGGAAACTTTTATGAGCTTATGCTCAATAAGTTCAAACATAAACTCACAATTCATTTAAACATGCTTTAAAACTTTTCTCATAAAAACCTTTATCTTAAAAACCTTTCTCTTAAAACATGTTTCATAAACGCTTTTCATAAACATTTCTCAAAACTTTTTTCTTAAACTTTTTTTTATTGAACATTTTTGAAACGTTTTATGTAAACATTTTTCATAAAGCATTTCTGAAACGTTTTTCTTAAAACATCATTTATAAACCTTTTCTTGTAAACATAAAAATGAATTTCATAAAAACTTAACATAAAACATTTCTCAAAATGTTTTTCATAAGCATTAACATAAATACTTTATAATAAGAAATACAAGCAAATTCATAATGCATGATTTCAATTATGCTCAATTATGAACTTCAATTATGAGCATTTTGTGAACATTCTATTAACTTAAACATTCCTATCTTTCTTAACCTTTATCCTTGTTCCTTAACTTTCTTTATCTTATAACCTTTAGTGTTCGTACCAATATCTTTAATCATTAGATCATAAACATGATGCTTCCTTTGTGGAAGACTTGAGATCATCGAACATCGAGATCATGTACTTCACATCTAGGATGTCAAACTTTAACTTTACTTTCATTACCTCACAACAAGGAGGCTAGTACGACACTTTCTTTTTATCTTTACGTTACCTTCTTATTAACTTTAGTGGGCATATCAAATGCAAACATACTTTAAAAACAACTTGCAAAACAATTGCAAATACATTTGCAAATATATATATATATATAAGCATTTGAAAACTATTTTCTTTATGCTGTAGGTGAACTCTAAACTTACCTAGACTATGCTCTGGCGTTCTCTATTCTGTTCTTTTTCCTTTCATTAGTCAGCCTCTTGTGTCATGATCGAACGACAGCCGATTCATTAATTAACTTTCTTTTTATCAATTTACTCGATTGATAATAAAACGTAAACATTAAACATTCATTCCTTTTTTTTTCATAACTTGGTTTACTATCAGTTTACCCTTCACTTTACTTAACTTTGTAGCCCACTGGGTTACCATTCTTTCTGCTTAGCTCGACGACCCATCGGGTTACCTCCTTCTTTGCTTGACTTTGTAACCCACCGGGTTACCTTTGTTTTATTAGAACATCCTTTATTAAATTTCCCTTCTCATGTGATGGTTTGTTACTTAATATATTACAAAACATTTTCTATCTAAGGACGTTTTGCTAGTTCGAAGTGTTAGACTCCATTTTAGCTGTTTTCTTATAAATGATAATTTTATCCTTAACAGGTTTTTCGTCAACTTCGTAACTCTATAAAACCTATTGCATAACTTTAACATTTCATTACTTACATATTACAAAAAATTCCCGCTAAGGAGCATTTTTTCGATATCGAGCGTTTTGGGTCCGTTTTGGCCATTTTCATAAAATGACCATTTCGCTCTTAATCTCTTTTTCTTTCATTCTTTCCTTGCCTAAACTTTAAATTCTTTTAAACTTAGCATCTATAATTATTTACTGCCTAAAGCAGTGTTAAAAATCAACGTTCTCTAGTAAAAACCTAGTTTTCACACTATTTTATGGTTTGGGCCTGAAAGACAAAGATATTTATATTTTTGCCCCTAGAACCAAAAACGACAACTTTATACCAAAACGTTTTGTTTTTCACATTGAATAAAACTTATAAAAGCACTATGGTCAAATTCCAAACATTTCATAATGTTTTCATTTCTTGAAATTTTGTGCCCAAAATTTCGTAAAATTCATAACTTCAAAATCGGGCAGAATTTTAGAAAACTATTTATATTATCCTAACAGTTTCAATGAGTTCTACAACTTTCATGTTGTAACTTTTTTAAAATTTCAATGTTTTGGGGGGCTTTTTGGCTAATTTTCAAATCTGCCAAGAATACATTTTTTCTTTGCAATATAGTCCCTTTTGAAATTTCACTAAAACCCTTACTTTCTTCTTTCCATCATCATCACCGTCAACATATAACATAAAATAATTATGCCATATTGTCCATTTACATGCCATAAACCAAAATCATTTTATCAAACACATGGTATACATGTAAATTTCAAATAAAAAGTTTAGAAATTTACCTAAACTTTGCCAACCTTTTTGCCCCTCCTTTGCCAAGCTCAAAACTTTGTCATGTCTTTTCCTCAAAACCATGACAAAACCCAATCAAGGCCCCATCCATAATCTTGAATAAAAATCATTAAAATCCTTAGAAAAAGTTTAGAAATTTACCTCCAAAGTTTGCAAAACTTTGCACTAAAACACTAGAGCTTGCCTTAAGCTTAATTGGAGGTTTGATAATCATCAAAATTTGATGGAAAAATTGCTCACAGGGCTGCCGGATCCATGGGGGAAAAATGAGAATTTTTCTTTTCTTTTCTTTCTTTCTTTCTTTCTTTCTTTCTTTCTTTCTTTCTTTCTTTCTTTCTTTCTTTCTTTTTTCATGTTTCTGCCCTCTTCTTTTTTCTTCCACCGTGGAGACCAAATTGCGATCTCTTATATTATGAAATCATTCAAAAAAAAATTTTCTTCTCTTTTTTCTTTTCTCTTTTTTTTTTTTAAATGATGAATCATCACCCTAATTAATTAGGGGTAAGTTGGCCACTTTTTGTTAGGCCACATTAGTGAATGTGGTGGTCCAATCAAAACTCTCAAAGTGTCCCCTTGGTGGGTCTCACAAAACTTTTTACATAGTCCAATTTATATTGACAGTATTTTTCTATACTGCTAGTATTCTTTTCTATATAGTTCATGAGGTTTCATAACCTCTCATACTTGTTTACATTCATCACATAATGTAATTCTAATATTATCTTACTTTGTACAGTCCAAATTTATACTGACGGTATTTTTTCTATATTGTCGGTATATTTTCTATACTGCTACAGCATTCCTTATTCATCCATATTCTCTAAACAATATTATTCCTACACTGTTTTAACTTAAATAGTCTAATTTCTGTACCGCTTAATCTTAAATAGTCAAATTCCTACACTGTATTACTTTTATAGTGTAATTTTTATACTACATAACTTTATCAGTGTACTTCCTTACACTGTATTATTTTGATATTGTATAGTTTTCTATATTATTATACAGTATTTTTTCTTAAACTGTATTTTTTGTCTTACATAATCCTTAACTTATTACATTTTTAATGTATTAAAAATGCTCAGGTGTTATACCAAACCCCCGTTAGATTGTAATATTTCTCTAGATTCAACAATAATAAAGTCATACATACAAGAAGCTCTTAGAACCTGTTAATTGTGACTTGTAGCACTTGGTTTCAACTCGTTTAGGACTTTATCGCCTAAGTTGTCTACATTAGAAGTTTCACTTAGAAATTTTCTAATGTTAAATTTCTTAAAAGTCTAAGACTTTGATATCTTGAGGACTATTTTAGGGACTTAGAGGATTCAAATTTTGGCATGAAATAGCTCGTTATATTAGCATTAATTTTGCTAATTTTGGTATCTTAGAAGATTCTAACGAATGAATTTTAGTGTGAGAATTTAATAAAATGCTTACATGTTTGATATGCTATGATAATGTTTTATTTTGCAAAAGTATTGCATTGACATATGCATTACATTTGCATTGGTTACTACACTTGATTAGACGCTGTGCACATGAAAGCCTTTGAGCTATTAGCTCTGGTAAGTAATCAAGTAGGTATAAACCCTTGACCTTTTTTGCTCCGGTTGCGTATGGTAATTACGATGGGTAATGAGAGCCCTATAACAAAGTAAGTATAGGAAGTGGAGATTTACCTTCTGTTGATCATGTTTGCTATTTAAATTATACTATTTACCTTTCTCTTCTATTAGCCATGATAGGTTAGCATTCTATTCAGATCGGACCTATTTCCCTTGAGACTAGGTTATAATAGGTTAGTTAGCCTTAATAAGGCTTGATACCTATGGCATAGTAAGGTTCACCGTTGTTATATATAGCGACACTGGTGTAGTTCATCATTGCTAAATACTATGGTATAAAATGATTCAAACACCTCCAGAGAAATCGTCAAATATGAAAGCTTTAAAAGAGCTTTGGAACAGGTTCAGTAGCTCAAGATTGAGCTCCAAGTTTGGCTCCATATACTAGCACGCGTTATATACTAATATGTGATTATTTGATGTTCTTATTGTGCCTTATATTGTAAAATGTGTGTTTGTGAGTCAATGCATGTTATTTGAGTTGTTTTATTGCCGTAATGCCTTGTTCCCCCTATTGAGCATTAGGATTACCCTATTTTATGTTTTCTTCCCCCTTCTAAGATTTTACAGAATGTGCTAGTAGTTGGTAGCGCTCAGTTGCTGCTTATAGAGGCCCGAAACCCGTGATAGCTTATTTTACGGTTTTACTTATTTGTTCTTAATTTTTAGTGTGATATTGTAAGTAGTTTATAGAAATTGTATTGGTACGACTATATCCCAAGTCTGTATACCTTTGAGGAAATTATATAATTTTGGATTGTTTTTAATGTTTTCAATTTAAAGACTTCTGAGCATGTATTCTACCAATTTAAGAAATAGGGTATATTTAGTTTGGATTAGTATAATCCACTTTATTTATTTCAATAATATTTATCTACTAATGTCCAAAATGGGGTATTACAGTAATAGATTCCCTCTAACGTCATTTGTGGACAAAAAATAACAAGTTACACATAAAAAAGAAGTTTTTGGGACCTTTCTATCAACAAAAAGTTTTTAAGGACCTAAGATGCAAAAAAAAAAAAAAAAAAGATTAAAATATTTACCTCTCATGGCACATTTAATGATAAGAATATAGTGAGGGACAAAGAGTGTCTACAAAATGAGAATTTGAGGAACTAATTGCATTCAAATTCTAAGGTTAGGACCTAAATATCAAATATTAAAACTTTTGGGATCACACACATAAAAAACCTTTTCATTTAATATAATTCAAGTCATGATCTTAGTGTAGGGTTGGTAATTTCTCATACCACAATTTAGTTGGAATGCAAGATTTTTTTTTTTTAAATCTTGATATACGTTGTTCATTTTAGTTCGTTCCTTTAAAAAATGAAAAAAATTACTTGTTATCAGATTAAGCCGTCTACTAAAATTATAGGGTGTTTGGAAAACACAGTTCTAACTCAAATGTCGTAAAACTCTCACATGCTATAATGTAAAGCAAAAATATGTTATAGTGTAAACTCTTACATGCTACAATGCTCTCAGTTTTAACTCTTTGTTTCAAGTCACTTCCCAAACACCCTATTAGTCTCACAAGTGGAAAGAAAGGAGATATATAAAATAATAGAGAGAGTTTGAAGGAGGGTGAATTTAGCACTCCTCTTTAGAAAAACTAAAAATCCGAGCAAGGCCCCAAAACCACCATTGAAGAAGAAGTCAAGTTTTGCTTCTACGTACGTACTGGTTTTAAATAATTTGTATAATAAATTATATAAGTTGTACCAGGTAGCTAGGCCACGTTTTCTTATATTATTACTAGTAGCGTTATTGTTGTCGTATTGCCATGTTAATATACCGCCGTTTTAAAAACCTTTGTATGTATAATACCCAAAAAAAAGACAATAAAATTCTGCATATGGTTGTTTCCCACCTCCCACTGCCCACCTAATCGTGATTCTTGGTTTGGCTTGACCTTGACTACTACGACGATACATTGACCCATTTCTTAAAGGGGGAAAAAAACAAGCTATTAGCCAGCCCACGGCCCATCCTGTAAGGGCATATTTAGCACACCGTATTGTATTGTATTAGATTGTATTATATTTAATACAATACAATACGGTGTGTCAACTAAGCCTTAAATAATCTCATTAGTACATCTATGGGTATGTACGGTCTGATCCGGTCGTAAACCGTTAGCTTATCTCCGACTATTTTGATGGCTAAAAAAAGACAACCTGAGCTAGATTGTTTGTGTGAGAAGATCGGATCAAACCAAATTGTTGTAGAATGATTTAGTAGTAGCAGTTGTAATAATAATAATGATGATGATGATAATAATAATAATAATTATTATTATTATTACTACTATTACTACTACAATGTGTTCATTTGTGTAACACATTACAAATAATAAGTTTCAACTATTACAGTGTAAAGTTCTCACATGTTAGAGTGAAAAGCAAAAATTTGCTACTGTGTAAAGCTCTCACATGCTATAGTGTTTAAATTCCAACGTATTTTTCAAACGAACTCAATACCATTATTATTATTATATTATCGTCCTTTGAAGCTATTTAAACTTCAACATTTAAAACATGACAAAATAAGATACTTCTTTCGTATATATGTGTGATATATACAAATATATATACATATTATCTGTTATAAAAATATAAGAAAAAATATATGTATGAATTTGAATGGTCGAGTCTAATTTGGACTATTTCTCAAATTTCAACAAGACCAGATCTTTTTTAGATGATTCGATCTAGTCTAAAATTGTTGAAAAACGGGTTACGACATGAAACCAGACAGAGTCTAAAAACCGCTTGACTAATTCGTTCCATTGTTTGAGATTTTCTTTGCAAAATCCTAAGTAGATCTATCAATTGATTAATGAAAGTTGGATCAACATCCGCGTAACATTTTTTTTTTTTGGGTGAATAACATCCGCGTGACATTTAATCGTAATCAATAACTAACATCCTTAAGTTCTTAATTAGAAAAAAAAAATACTAATAACATCTCTAAGTAGTAGTTGGTATTTTAGAATGACAACGTAAAACAATCATTGGTTGCTACTTGTAGATTGTCGGCTCGCGTTTGCTCTCAATTGGCATAACCATCTTGTTGGCTAATTGAAAAATACGTTTGGCCACGTCTTTCCAAAAAAAAAAGAGTGAGAGAAACAATTGGCAATATTGTGATTATTATATTAATATAAATATATAATCTCAGAAGTCTATATGTACTTTTTTTAATCTCCTCTGATGACTAGTTGTAATATTTCTCTTCAATTAGGAAACAATTAACAATGTGGCAAAGTGTTAATTGGCTTATATTCATAGAAGATTCAACCCTCCCATTTGGGAGTTTGGTCTTCAAGGAAACAGTGGAGTTGAATGTTCATAAAATGATATTGTTCTACGCATGCTCTCTAAGTATTAGTTAACATCTTTTTAAAACTCTTTTGGTAAATTGTATAATGATTATGAGTATCATATCTCAGTATCACTACATAGTGTGCTATTTTAGTTAGTCTTTGGTCGTCTGTGTTGTTCTAATTTAGATTTATCATTTTTTTTTGAAGTTAAAATGCATATTTTGATGCAGATTTTGGGACTAGGCTGTTGTTGGAAATTTTATGTTAAAATAAAATCACTTTTACGAGGAAGCAAATTCACTTTTGAGAAGCAACAATCACCTACAGTACTCATTAGCATTGTTTTGTGTCAGCAACTTTCATACCACTGTACGAAGCACGTATGTTGAGTCAATTGGACATAGTGTTTCGTACGGTGGTTAGGATCATTAATTAGAACTGTAAACACTGTAAAATGTGAGAGTTTTATACTGTAACATTTTTACTATAGTAACTTTTTTTTACTATAGCATTGAGAGTTTTATACTGTTTATAGTTGAAAAGTTTGTTATAATCACTTTTATCAAACAAGCTAGATGACCTTGATAAAACAATTGATCAACAAGCTAAAATCAACTTAGAGGATCATGCGACCCAGCTCAAACCACGGATCAAAAAACAAAGATCATGACTAGATCATATACTTGAAGAAGCTTCCCAATTAGAATAAAGAAATGTGCATTAAAGTAACTCAACCAGAGTCAAGAAATTACCCTCTGCAGTCAACCACCAAATCATTAAATCAAGAAACGGCAAAGGAGCAAATATATCCTTATAAATCTAGGATTAGTACCGCGAGTTGGTGACCGCCTCTACACAAACCGCCCCCTACATTCCTTCCCATTCTTATTTCCACACTCTTATTTAAAAAATTAAAAAAGAACAGTTTTATTAGCATTGCCTTTTAAAGACCAACAGAAACAAAGAACCGTTGTCTTCACATCGGAGTCTTAAACCAGATTGAGATTTTTGAGGTAACCAAACTAATTATGCATTCATTCTTTGAAAAGAAAAAAGAAAAAAATAAATCATATCTCCCTTAAAAAAATCAGATATATTTTTTTGATGGGATAAATCATATAGAAACTCAATGTCCCCTTTCAAAGAACATATTTAAAAGATTTTCTTCAAAAAAAAAGCCACATCGTTTTTTTTTTTTTTTTTCAAATTTCAACTTAGTTATAGTGTAATAGTAAAATACTTTAAAAATAATAATAATAAGAAACGTAGAACAAAAATATATATATGTACATTCAAAAAGAGAGAAATAAAAGTTCGAAATGTTATTTTCTTCAAAAAGAGAGAAATAAAAGTTCGAAATGTTATTCTCTTTCTTTCATATATGTCTCTGTTCAACTTTTCTTTTATTGAATGATATAAGAGATTGTTCAATAATAAGAGACTGTTCTTTTTTCTTAATTTTAAGTTTGAATATAGAATATTTCATACAAAAAAATTCTTTAGGACACCTTTTAAAGAGTTTGCTTAGGCCTCAAAATTTATTGAGCCGGCCTATATATATATATATGTATTACATATGCGACACACACATTTGTTTAAAATGACAAGACCTTGCCAACTTATGTGAAGAAGAATAAACAACATTGGAGTATGGACCTACATAAGGATCCATTGACGCGTTGTATATGGCGCTCATCGTATATGAATGGTCCCAAGATATTGCCAAAGTAGTTGTCCTTGAGGGCGACATCAGGCACTATTTGTCATGCCCCTTCCTAATTAAATTTCTTCCACAAATGTTTAGTACTTGCGCTATCCTTTCTTTGGCGTTCATCTAGCTAGCTGCAAAGAGCTTATCTTTTTCGTCAAATATGTCGACAATAAAGGTAACCCACTACCATCTATCTAACAAATTGCTCAAAAGTTTCCATTGATGCAAAATTTCCCCTCTCAAATTCAATTTTGCGAGCATGTTTATGGGTACTAATTGTACGTTTTTATATGTACAAACATATATATACTCTATATATAAGACTGAGCTAAAAGTTAACATCAATTGTGAGAGGTGCAAGAAGGATGTACTACATGCGGTCACCAAGCTTTTAGGTATTTAATTTACATTAGTACTTGTACACATACATATACATAGTGATATTCATATAATATTTTATGCTGAGCTTATGCAACTTTAATAGGCCATTTGGCAAATAATGTTTGAACTACAATTTGTAGTTCAAACTAAGTTTGTTAATACTAATTATCATATTCGCGATGAACAGGAATAAATCAAGTATCGGTGGATGCCCAGAAGGAGATGTTAGCCGTAATTGGGGATGTTGACCCTGTGATGATTGTGAAGCAGCTGAGGAAGGCTGGAAGACATGCCGAGATTATCAGTGTTGGACCTCCAAAGCCTCCGGAACCGAAAAAGTCCCCGAAAAAGTCCCCGGAGAAAAGCGTTGTTCTTCCTTCGTGTTGTCAAGATTGTCGGCTTGTTGCTGTTAGCTATATACCCTGCGAGGGCGGATCAGTTTGCAACATCCTTTGATGGTGTGTACGTACGTTGTACGGACGTCTTTATTAAAATATGCAGGGATGGGTGAAGACCGATATGATCATATCCCTTTCTCATTTCTTTGTCTGTTCCACTAAACAATAAAGACTCTTATAATCGCACTATTTGCTTAAAATCATGTATTATGTGAGATGACATCATTTTATTAGGGGAATCGCATTATGACAAGATAATAATAGACAACGAGATTGGCTGTTTCTTCCTTGGTTTGTACCATGTATTAAGTTCTTGATAAATAAGAGTTTATTATGCATTAATTTTATTTGGAAGTTAGTTCTTTCTCTTATTCCTTTTTTGCCTCCCAAAATAAAGTTTGTGATTGAGCACCTCGATGTAGGAGGAATTAGTTTATGAGGATATATATTTTACGAATTCTGTGTTAACCCGCTGTTGTTGTTGTTGTTCTTTTTTTTTTTTTTTTAACATTATATATGTATGTTGAAGTTAATAAAAAATCATACATTACATTTCGGAGTATCTCATATTTGTATTTTTCAGATTATCTAAAAATAATTAAAATTTCCAAAAGTGAAGAACATATAGTCGTTTTTTCATTGTCAAGATCAAAGTATGACCAAAAAAAGATAAAGATTTAACATAGATTAGAATGTGAAGTTATAAGTATAATACGTATGTAAAATATGATTTTTTATAATCTGAAAATCCAGTAGATAAAATAAAAAAAAATACCCTTATCAAAACAATAATAATTAAAATAAACTCTTGCGAGTTTCTGATGATTATCGCCATCCAAGTACCTCTTTTTGGAGTCTGTCGACCACCTGCTCGGTCGCCACGCACCGCCATCTAGATCATCAACAAGTGCCTAATCGACAATCACAGCAAGCGGCCTTCCGGCTTTAGCCGACCACCTTATAGGGGGAAGGCCCCACTAGACTGATCAGTGTGACCTGCTCGGCTCCATGGACAGTCCAGTCAGACACAACAATACTTCCACATATGGAGGTGAACAATCCATCAAGACCACGACATAGCATTGTCTTAACCTTTCGATGGGAACCCTCGATCTGTCACCTACCACCTTGGCACTATACCATGGTACACCCTGAGTTATGGAGTGGATCTGCCTCACACTTGGTCCATGTCAAAATGCTATATATAAGAGCATAAACTCCAATGTCAAAGTAAGTGAACACTTTCTCATCTACTCCTAACCTCTCTCTAGGTTGAAAAGGTACCTAATTTAATTATCGAAGAGCCCTTATTTAGTACCACACTATTGTCCCTCTTGACCTCTAGGGATTCCCTCTTTTTATGCAAGTATGACTAGGGATGCTGCAAAGAGGCCGGAAAGGTAGTCCGACCACTGTATGCAGCTACAGATGGTGTTGATCAGTTCAAAGGCATCAACATCAATGATGGATTGATGATTCTTTTTTTTTTCTTTTTGGAAATTTTCCCTTAGTTTAAGGACTATGTCCACTATTGAGTCTTAGGTGATGACTGTAACCACCTAATTGTTATTAGAGCCATTACTTAGAACATATTTCTTAAACTTATCTCTCTTTCTTAGTCTTATCTATACATACAAATATGGTATAATTTTTTTTTAATAAATAAACTCATAGAACATAATTACATTACTTTATAGTTACTGAAAATATTTTATAATACCTGTTAAACTTACAGATACAAAACATATTCTCATATCAATTTTTGACTTTCTTACTACTAGATCGTCTCAAACTATATCATGAAAACAACAGAATTTTATATTGCAGCGGTATCCATAACTTGATTATCGCAATGATCCTCCGCTATGCCCAACTCGTCAATACCTTTTGATAAGATTTCCTACAGCATGAAGGAAATAAATGAGTTTTCACTGAATAAGTCTAAACATATCCCACAAAACACTTTTATAGGTATGCTAGCAGTAACTCAATGCATGATTCCAATTATTCTTGATTATAAACATCTTATTATTACTCTTGTTTTGTTTTCTACAGAAGGCCCAACCGTTTAGACCTCGTGCACATGATCTTCGAACACCAAGTTCGTAATTTATTCTTAATATGATGCTCCCCTTAGGTTGGGAGACCTCTGATCCTCCCCTTAGGTTGGGAGCTTGGTACAATACTAATTTATTTTATCTTGACTTGTGAGTTTAAATTATTAGTCTTGTAAACTTAGTGAACATACTATGTGTAATGATTTGGAATCTAATGTAATCATTTCTAGATACTGATCATTACACGACAGTTAAAAACCGTCGCCTAATCTAAAGTCGTAATATGTGGTCTACTTTTTATGATGGTTTTTAACAATCGTCTAAAGTCTTCCGGAGTGCTATTTATTTACATCAGATGACAATTTCTAAAGAAAGCTATCATTTAACATGCACTTTAGACGATGGTATCTTTACAGAAACTGTTGTTTATTGTGCCTTTAAAATTTAAAAAATTGCGAAAACTATTTATTCTCAAAGAACAATTTCTTCAAATATTATTCACAAATTTACATCATTCTTTTTAATAAAATTAATTTATATCTCATTAATTTAAACATAACAACTTTCAAAAAGCATATCTTACAAATTCTTTTTGTCATATATAATCAATATGGATATAACATATTGATTTCTAAAACTGTAAACAAAGTTTCTCTTCAAAATCTAAGAACAAAAAATACTTAATCAAATTCAAAGAAAACTACAAATCCTCCTTCGTAGTACTACCCTCACTCTTTAGTATATAAAAGTTGATTAAAGGAGTGTTTAGTCGAATCACGTATGAACACTATAGTTTTCTAACAGTTGACAGTCTATTGGATGATTTTGGCTCTCTTGTGAACTCCTTTTAAGTCAGCTTTCATCATTGCCTAGTAAAAATCTTCTCTTAATTCTTTGAGCACAAAAAATCTGTCAAACTACCCAAGCCTCCCAATCCAAACCAAACCGATAGTTTTTTTTTTTTTTTTAAGTTTTTATGCAAATAATATTTTGTTGTTTGGTTAGTGGTTTGAGCTTCTCAAACCACTTACCTAAACCACTTGCTCATACAACCTTTGAACCACCTTGTAAATAATTATTTAGTTTCAAAATATTTTTTATATGAGATAATTTCTATTATTTTTGTATAGATTGTTTTGCATTGCTCATTAAAAGAAATTCTATACATATAAGATAAACCTTTCCACACTCTATAATTATCTTTTCCCTTAATCACATTAAAATAACATTAGGCATCATTTATCAGCATCCAAAAAACAAAGCCAAATTAAAGAACCAAGTACTTGAAAGTTTTAAGTCAAGTTTAAATTTAATTGTGTTGTTTTATGTTTTTTAGTTATGCTTTTAACTCTTTAGTTTACTTGTTGGTGAACTTTAATTGTGTTATTGTGATTTTTGAGTTTGGTTCATGGTTTGTGTTAAAATCTTAAATTGTGAACTTTTAGACATGTTGTAACTATTGTTAAATATTGAAAACTTTTTTTAATTTTGAGCTCAAGTAGCTCAAATTAAAGCATTTAAACCGCTTATAAGTGATTTGGTTTTAAAAAAAAAATAAACAACTCAAATAGCCCAAAAATAAAATTAATTTTGGTTAGGTTGGTGATTTGAAGGAAAAAAATCACCTAAACCGCCCACGAACATCCCTAACATCCTTGGATCAGAATGATTGTTCGCAGTATTCTTCGTCGATCTCCCTCATGACACCGTGCTTCGTGAAGGTTAAGACTCAAAGGTAAAGGCCTTAAAAATAGCAAAAATAAACCTTGTTATCAATAAGTGTGTACCTTGCACTTTTAATTCTTAGCTTCCTCGCCTCTTTCTTGCGGGCCAGTAGCACCTTGCACTGCAAGCAATGGATGATTAGAGTCATCGAATCTTTTGGGAAATCGATGTCAAGTACTTCAACTGGAGCTGGTTTCTTGATGTAGGGCTTTTCCAAATACATATGATTGCGATTGTCTTCTTGATGTCGGAGTTAGTTGTTGGGCTGAGGTTGGCCTTAGCTTATTCATGGGTATTTTGTTAAAGAATGATTCAAAAGTAGTGGGTCCATGCTTTGTGTCAATAAGTCCTAGTCTTTAGGAAATTTGTTTATTGTTTTATTGTTATCTGATTTGTTAGTGGGGGTATCAGCCCACGTTTTAGATTTTTATGCTTTAATGGTCAAAAGTAAGTTGTTCACGTGCCCACTTTATCTCTATGTAGTTGAGAAAATGGGTAAAGTCAGTTAAATTTATAAGCCTATATAATATGCTCTGTTGCAGTTAATAAATGTATTCAGAGCAATTCCAAAACATATTTTTGTCTTCCTTTTTCTTTGTTCCTTTATTCCTTATTGCATTTAAAAGTAAACTTTGTCCTCTTCCTAACGTATTTGGTATCAGAGCTTTAAAGCGTCCTGGTGAGTGTCTTAGTTGAGTGCAAAACACGTTAGTTAAGAGAAAAACAATGGCAGTCAATGGAAGTACCATGAGCGTTTCTCAACCTTTTATTCCTATTTTCAAAGGAGAGTGCTATGAGTTCTGGAGTATTAAAATGAAGACTCTATTTAGATCTTAAGATCTTTGGGATTTAGTAGAGAGCAGCTACGACAACACGGATGCCGATGAAGGTCGGTTGAGGGAGAACAAGAAGAAAGATTCAAAGGCATTGTTCATCATTCAACAAGCTGTTCATGACACAATGTTCTCAAGAATTGAAACGGTCACCACTTCAAAGGAGGCATGGGAAACACTACAAAAAGAATTCCAAGGCTCTTCAAAGGTAATAGCAGTGAAACTTTAGACTCTTCGAAAAGAATTTGAGGCTTTGCTCATGAAGGGTAATGAAACTTTGCAACATTTTTTGTCTAGAGTAATTTCAATTGTTAGTCAAATGAGATCTTATAGGGAACAAATTTCTGATGCGACTATAGTATCCAAAGTTGTACAAAGTCTGACTACAAAACATGATTATATAGTGACTGCAATTGAGGAGACTAAGGATTTGTCTGTTTTTCCCTTTGATGAACTAATGGGTTCTTTGCAAGCACATGAGGCAAGGCAAAATAGGTCAGCTAAGAAGAATAAAGAAAAGGCATTTCAAGCTTCTCAAATAAAGGGGGAGACAGACAAAAAGGAAGACTTTGGTGGAAAAGGACGTGGAAGAGGAGGCTCTCGTGGTAGAGGACATAGCAGAGGTAGAGGAAGAGGTCATTCTGATGGACAAGAGAGGCAGTTTATTAGGGATAAAAAATGGAACAAGAGCTTTGTTCAGTGCTACAACTATAAAAAGTTTGGGCAGGTTAAGGCATATTATAGGCAAGGCTCACAAGCAAACTACGTGGAAGAAGAAAATGAGGAGAGTAAGTTATTCTTGGTTCATTCTTATTGTAACAAAGTTCCAAATGATGTTTGGTTTTTGAATAGTGGATGTTCGAATCACATGACTGGCAATAGATCATTGTTTAAAGAGCTTGATGAGTCACAAAAGATACAAGTCAGACTTGGAGATAACAAGCAAATTCAAGTTGAAGGCAAAGGCACGGTTGCTGTGAAGACTAGCCGTGGTAAAGTAAAACTATTTTACAATGTTTTCTTTATTCCTAATCTAGCACATAGTTTGTTAAGTGTTGGGCAGTTGATGGCTAGTGGCTATACAATTTTATTTGATAATGGAGTATGTGTTATTAATGACAAGGAGTCTGGGCAGTCCATTGTAAGTGTGCAAATGACTGAAAACAAGAAGTTTCCACTTAGAATCTCTAATGTGGAAAATCAAGCTCTTATTGCCAGTGAGAAGAATGAATCCAAGATGTGGCACTTGAGATATGGGCATCTCAACATCAAAGGCTTGCAGCTCTTAAGTCAGAAAGGTATGGTCCTTGGATTACCTCAAATTGGTTCTATTGGTTTATGTGAAGGGTATTTATGGAAAACAGACAAGAAAGCCCTTTCCAACTGGACAATCTTGGAGAGCCACTGAATGCCTTGAGTTAATTCATGCTGATTTATGTGGGCCTATGAGAACTACGTCACTTGGTGGGAGTAAGTATTTTTTGCTCTTTACTGATGATTATAGTCAAATGAGCTGGGTTTATTTTCTAACAAAAAAGTCAGAGACTTGTGAAAATTTCAAAAAATTCAAGGCTCTTGTGGAAAAGCAGAGGGGCACTTTTATAAAGACTCTCCATACAAATCGAGGTGGTGAGTTTTTATCAAAAGAACTTAACTGTTTTTGTGAAGAACATGGCATTCGCAAGGAGTTGACGGTACCTTATATACCAAAGCAAAATGGTGTAGCCGAACGAAATAATTGAACCGTTGTAGAAATGGCTAGAAGCTTGCTAAATGCTAGAGGACTTTCGCATTTTTTTTGGGCTGAAGCGGTGGCAACGTCAGTTTACTTGTTGAACATTTCTCCAACAAAGGCTCTCTTGAATCAAACACCATATGAGGCATGGCGAGGTAGAAGACTGTCGGTAAGCCACTTAAGAATTTTTGGTTGTATTGCCTATGCTTTGATAAATTCTCAAGATCATCAAAAACTTGAGGAGAAATCTAAAAAATGCATTTTTGTTGGATATTGTAATCAATCCAAAGCATACCGGTTATATAATCCTCTTAGTGGCAAAGTAATTATAAGGAGAGATGTAGTTTTTGATGAAGATGCAAGCTGGAATTAGAATGAAGAAAATGAAGCAACTCAAGTTCAGATCTCATCAGAAAGCGAGATTCTAGCAACTGAAGGTGTTGAACCTGTTCGTACAAATTCTCCTACTCCTTTTCGATCACTAGCTTCCTGAACATCAACTTCAAGAAATAGCATTTCATCCTCCTTACAACAATCTTCTGATGAAATGCCTTCTAAAAAGTTTAGATCTTGAAGAGAGATCTATGAATCTTGTCAATTTGCTCTTTTTGTCACATATCCCATAACCTTTGATGAAGTAGCAACAAAAGAAGAATGGCGGAATGCAATGAAAGAATAGTTGGTGGCAATCCAAAAGAATGAAACATAAGAGATGGTGAATCTACTGGAAGGCAAGAATGCAATTGGTCTCAAGTGGGTCTTCAAAACAAAATATCATACTAATGGATCCACTCAAAAGCACAAGGCTCGGCTCATGGCTAAAGGGTATTCACAACAACAAGGTATTGATTTCGAAGAAAATTTTTCTCTGGTTGTTTGATTTGAAACTGTGAGAATTGTTTTAGCTTTGGCTGCACAACAACATTGGCTTGTTTATCAATTCGATGTCAAGTCTACATTTTTAAATGGAGACTTGCAAGAAGAAATTTATGTCACTCAACCAGAAGGGTTCGTAGTCGAAGGCAAGGAAACAAAGGTGTACAAGTTGAGAAAGGCACTCTATGGGCTAAAACAAGCTCCACGAGCATGGTATAGCAAGATTGATGGCTATTTTCGTCAAAATGGTTTCACAAGAAGTGAAAATGAGCCCACGCTTTACATGAAGAAGCAAGGTAGAGGTGACTTTATCATTGTTTGTCTTTATGCTGATGATATTATATATATGAACTCCTCTAATTCTCTTGTGGTTGATTTTAAGTCCAATATGATGAAGAAATTTGAGATGTCAGACTTGGGTTTATTGCATTATTTTCTTGGACTTTAGGTGAAGCAAGGAGTTGATGGAATTTTTATCTTACAAAGGAAATATGCAATAGAACTTCTCAAAAGATTCAGCTTACTCAATTGCAAACCAGCTGCCACGCCCATGAATTTGAATGAGAAGCTGCAACTTAAAGATGATATAGAAGAGGCTAATGCAAAGAATTTCAAAAGCTTGGTTGGAGGTTTGATTTATTTAACTCATATTAGGATAGATATTGCTTTCTCTATTGGTGCAATTTCTAGGTTCATGCAAAATCCCACAAAGCATCATTTTGGAGTAGCAAAAAGAGTCCTACGATATGTTGCTGGAACTGCAAATTATGGGATTTGGTATACTCAAGCTTCCAACTTCAGCCTCTACGGGTTTACTGACAGTGATTGGGTGAGTTCATTGGATGATCAAAAGGGCACCTCAGCTAGTGTTTCTAGTCTTGGGTTAGGAGCAATTACATGGAGTTCAAAGAAGCAAACTACATCAGCATTATCCTCTTCAGAAGCAAAGTATGTTGCAGCAACTTCAACAACCTGTCAAGCAATTTGGCTTAGAAGAATCCTTGCAGATCTTCACCAAAAGCAAGAAGGTGCAACTGATATTGTCAGTGATAACAAGGCAACTATTGCAATGACAAAAAATCCTGTTTTCCATGGAAGGACGAAACATATTGACACTCGCCTACATTTCATCCAAGACTTGGTTGCAAGTAATGAAATCATGCTGAAGCACTGTAGTACACATGAACAGGTGGCAAATATTTTAACAACATCAACCCCCAAGGGATAAGTTCGTTTACTTCAAATCACGGCTTGGTGTTTGCAATTTTGAATCAAGGGGGAGTGTTGAAGAATGATTCAAAAGTAGTGGGTCCACGTTTTGTGTCAATAAATCATAGGTGGCGCTGCATATGATAACAAATAGAGACATGAAAAATGGCATAAATTCGACACTCTTTGTCTTTACGACCCTCATGTGCTCAACAAAAATACACAAAACAGAAGTTTAATGAAATTAGACCAAATTAAACTTTGTAAACTTTCTTTTGTACCAAATAATTACTTCACCATAGCATGAAGACGCTATAAATTGGAGTCGTTCTTGTGTGCGTCATTAAATAGGTAGTGCTGCTGAGTCAGAAGTGCCACATCAGCAGTCATAGACTATGGATCGGTTGTAATTAGTTGCAAGTAGATTATTTTTTATTGGTTGTTCCTTGTCTGGTTGTATTTGTAAAGTTAGTCTTATATATACAGAGAGTGTTGTATGTAAGAAAACAAACTAAGCAGTTAGGCTTTGAGAGAGTTGAAAAGGTCTAGAGAGAGAGACTTGGTGAAATAGAGGTTCTGGGAAAATAGGCTAGAGAGAGAACTTCTTCTTCTTCCTTGTTGAAACAGTGCTGAGTGTAGAGAATTTGAGTGAGCAAGAAAGTGGACTGTTGAGTGTTTGTACTCAATTGATTTTAGCATAGTAAATTCTGGTGATTGTCTTGGTCCACGTAGATGTTAAAATCAACTTGATCCGAACCACAATAAAAATCCTTTATGTTCTTATGGTTGTTTCTTTGTGGTTGTGTTTCTCAGATTGAGTTTGTTCTCTGTGAGAGTTTCATGATAAGTTTGTGTTCTTTTAAGCGCTTAAGTTGGCCTAAATCTTCAACTTCTGGCATAAAAGTTGTGAATCAAGAATTGAAAAGAACAATGGCGAATCAAAAAAACGCGCGATATCAAGAAGCTGACAGACAAAAGTGATTTTGGCTTACAGAAAATGATGATGGAGACGGTACTAATTTCACAACGTCTCGATAAAGCTTTAGATCTAGACATAGAAATTCCGTAGATCTCATGGATAAACAAAAAGATGACTTTAACAAAAAGAAAAAAGAAAATTCAAGAAAGGCGCTCTCCTAAATCGGATTAGCTGAGGAAAATTTTTATGGGTTTAAAATGGATGAATCTAAATCCATGAAAGAAAGTCTTGATGACTTTAACAAGTTGGTGCATGATCTTGAGAATTTGGAGGTTAAGATTGAAGATAAAGACAAGGAGGTAATACTTCTAAATTCGTTACCCAAATCCATGAAGACGTTCAAAGAAACCCTAAAATATGAGAGAACTTCAATATCTGTTGAAGAAATTCAAAGCACTTTGGGTTCAAAAATTATTGAGCTGAAACGCTTAGAGAAATCTTCAGACAAGACAAACTCCACGCAAGAGCTTTAGTATAAGAGGGAGTGTAATAGCTTGAAAAATCTAAAAATTAATAAATATGATTAATTAAGGATTTTTCTATAA
>CAMOHE010054453.1:86698-108022 GCA_946598075.1 Artocarpus hirsutus | reverse complement strand
CTTATCTGATAAGGAATGACCCTAGACCCAACCTCTATAAATAGGGAGTGAGTCTAATGAGTTATTTAGATCAATAGAGAGATTAAGAGTGATACTCTACTGGTGAGAATCTGAAACTCCCTGAGAGCTCTTGTTCACAAATCACGAACACTAGCTTTGGGTTCTCTCAATTGGTTGGAAGGAGAGTCACCTTGAGGAAGAGCTGTACGTGTGAACCCACACTCACTCCGATTGTGGATAGAGAATAGCAAAGAAGACCAGTTGGTTGAGGCTCTTCTGGAACGTTACTTCTCTACACAGATTTCGGGAGCTTTTCGGTGAATACAAGGTCAGTAAGATCAGGTTAATTTATACATATAGCATGTCAAACTTGTGTTTTGAAAAATACTCTGATTTAAAATTTTTAAAATTCCGCTGCTTATTATTTTTTTAACAATAATCATCCTTCTGTAGATCCCACCATTCTTTGGCTTTACCCTCAAATATATACATTGCAAAACTAACCCAATATTCTTGTGGGATTCTCAATGTATCCAACTTCTTTTTGACCGCCTTAAGCCATTGTTCCATGATGGTAGGATTAGGTTCTCCACTAAATGCATGAGATTTTTGCTTTATAAACTCTTGCAGTAGAGTTAAGTGTCGTTGTTCAGAATCACGAGCCTTTGTAGGTCTTTGCACATTTTGCAAGGCTTGAAGAATTTATCCCAAATTGTTCATTTTTGGTGTAGTTGGTTGAGGCTGTGCTACCCGCCAAGGTTGCTCAACTCCTAAGCTTGTTCCATCGGTTTAGGTTGCTCAACTTCTTGAGCATGTTCAATCGGTTGTGATTGCTCTAACGATTACACTTAATGTCTTGACGGCATATTTTCTACTGACTACATAAATTTAACTAGGATTAGTATCCAATGATGATGACATTAACATTTAACTTTAAAACCATTTCAAAAGACATTAACATTTAACTGTAAAACCATTTCAAAAGATTGATTTTTAAGGTGGTGTTACACCTCAGGTTAACTGAACTTAGGCTCTGATATTAAAAATTCTATAACGCCCCTATGTGGGGGTTAGCAGTATTGAACAAATAAAAATAAACTTAAATTCAATATCAATCAAAACAATAAAACAATGTCCATGGGTCTTTGAAAATAAAATTAAACTTTAAATACAAACTAGAGTTTTAGTGTAGCACCAAATATTAAATACAATCATTATCACCATAGAATAGTTCCAATTACATATATAACTTAACACAGCCACCACAAAGTACTATAAATCTTACATGATTCATATGAGTTACAATAAACTAAGGTTCTTTCAACATGAGACCAACAGTGTTGTCTCTTATTCCTAGCCAGACAAGTTACACTGAGTTCCACCTGAGAGATGTAAATATGATAGGGATGAGCATCGACATGCTCAGTAGGGAAAATCATTACTCACTTTAAGGTTTTATTCATTACCACATTAATCCTACATGGTTAGTTAGTCCACATCATTATCCAGATAATGAGATTTATTATTATTACATTCTATAGATACCATAGTAAATCATTACTGAGTTCCATACATATACATATATACAAATATTGCAATTCATCATTATTCCTAGGTATCCACGTTCAATAGAGTATCACTCAACTCGTCAAAACTCAAATAGGTGAGCTTGACCACCCTCCAATCATTCCAAAGGTGTTTCGATAATGGGACATCAAGCCCAGAGTCTTCACCAAGTCGATTCCTGTACAATATATTTTGGGACTTTCGATCTAAAGAAGCATCGTCGTTGCCCCCTTATTTTACCTTTTAGGGTATTCGTGCCCAATGACATAACCGTCGATTTCTTCATGTCTTACCATTCCTCTATAATTATTTATTATTTATAGAGTTAGTTTTCCTAACCATGCTTCTAAATTTACAACAACATATGTCAAAATCAATATATTTTTCGTTGTATAATACAAGACGAGTTCCACTTCATTGTGTTATGAGTATAATTATATGCATTCAAAATATCATATACATATCTTGCAACGTAAAACAATCAATTTTTAATTCATCAAAATCTCACAAAAGATGAGTAATAGAATTCCTACCTCTTTATAAATATCTACTGATAATTTTCAACTTACAAAATCAAATTCGCGACGTAAGCTCTAAATACATCGTTATCCTATATGTACACAATAATCACATTGCTTCATAAAGTTTGGATACCAAATACATAAGTTTTGGAACATTTCCTAGCCTCAAAATATTGAGAATAGTCAAGTTTGAACTATTGGGTCTACCTATCGATCAACTGTTTCTGGCTAACCAAACAAAACTGTTGTTTTTGGACTCTTTGTAGCCTACTGGTACTATTCATCGCTTGCCAGTAATGTTCATCAGCCCGCTGCTAGAAACCTAGAAAAACAAAGTTTTTCCCCACTATCGAGATATTTGAGCTCTAAAGCTCAATCCGACTCATTTTTTAATTCACAGACCATAAATATGTACAAAACTCTTAGAATATCATGTTTTAAATACTTATAACCATTTTCCTTCAAACCTTTATATAACGCATTTAGATCATAAAATCTCTAGTTTTACAAAACTTATACAAGATCATGTTTCAAGTCCAAAGTACTCAAACATCACAACCCAATTTCTAAAGGTGTTTAGAGTTTCAAAATGTTATATAAACATCCACAAACATCTACAAAACATTTTTCACAATTTTCATACTAAAATACATCTTAAAACCAAAGTTAAGGTTTTAGAAATTTATCCTCAAAACTTAGCTCAAAAGTAGAGTTTGTTCTTGAAACATCTAAGCCTCCTCAATCCTTGACTTGTGAGTGATTGTTTGTAGAGTTTTTTTGAGAGAAAATTAGTTTAGAAACCTTGAGTGTAGCTTGAGCTTTTCTTTAATTTTTCTCTGAGGTTTGTGTCAAAATGAGAGAGGAAGAAGTAAGGTAGAAGCAGGGAGAGAAGAATGAGATGTAAGAGAAGAAAGAAGAAATGGTTGAATAAAAAGAAGGAAAAATCATGGTAGGTATAGGTTCTCCTTCGGGACATGGTAGGTATAGGTTAGGTATTAAATGTCTCATTTGGAGATTTTTGCAAGAAAATACCAAAGTAACATTTTCGTAAATAAATAGAACTTTTAAGAACAATTTGGTAAATTTATTTTTTAAACACAACGAAATTTTAAATGAAACAAAATTTTAAATTATCATGTTTTTTACATTAATTTTACAAAATTATTCCCGTTAAAATAATAGATGTTACATACAACCTTTAATCTAGGTTGCATGCCTGTTTTGTCGGACAACTATACTAGGAAAAACTAGCTTTACCTCTGCAATAGCTAACATGTCTTCTCGCTACCCCTATTGTAACCTAAGCCATTAGTTTTGGTCTGGACGGCCAAAATAAAGTGAAATACAAAAACTCTGTACACATCTAACATAATATATAATGATATAATTAGTGAAATAGAGTAATTGTTTGGAATTAAAGAAAAAGAATAAACATATATATTAGAATATTTCTTTTAAGCCTAAAAATCGAAGTAAATGAGTTAGAGATTGGTTTTTTTAGAGATGTAAACTTACTCTAGTTTAAAGATAAAGCAATTTTAAAATAGAATAATGCATTGAAGATGGCCTTTTAGCTAACTACGTCGTCGCTGAGCTCTTATGTTGCCAATTCCGAACAGACAAGTAAAAGCCACCTGTGGAAACAAGACAGCCTTTAACTATACCCGAGTGTTCGCGTACGCACCAAGCGAAAACTCCAGAATCCAGAGCTAGCCCCGATCGCCCATATCAACGGCGTCGTTTCGGATCTAAACTTTAGACCCGACCCGCATCTTAAGATCTTTTCAACAGAAGTGGATTAGATAGTTGTTCTTGGCGGTGCGAGCTCAGACATAAATAGAACTACAAATAGAAATAGAAAAAGAAATTTTCATTTCCAAGTGAAAAAATAAAAATAAAAATAAAAAAACCGGTTCAAAGCCCCACCATTTCCCCTTCTCTCCTCATCTCTCTCTCTGAGATTAAAGCTTCTCTTCTTAGCTGAACAAATTTCAGTCCACTCAATTTCCTTCCTCTTCTTCTTCCTCTCTCTCTCTCTCTCTAAACTTTATCCGCAAACGACACACCATCAAATTCCAAAATCCCTCTTCGTTTCGCGATTCTGCTTTTTCTAGGGTTTTGGTTTCTTCTTCTCTGCTCTGCTCTGCTCGGCCGTTTTGGATTGTCGTTGCTTCATCGATTAATGGGGTGAAGAAAGGGGGAGTCGGTAAGAAAATGGAGTGGGACAGCAATTCGGATCTGAGCGGGGACGAAGATGAGGAGGAATTCATGCTCAACGATGAGGATGACGATGATGGTGGTGTGGTTCCAGGGCCAGGTATAGGCCAGGGACCGCTTCCGTTCCCGGTCCAGAATCTCCTCCAAACGGCGCCTTGCGGGTTCGTCGTGACCGACGCGCTCGAGCCCGACCATCCCATCATCTATGTCAACACCGTCTTCGAGATGGTCACTGGCTATCGAGCTGAGGAGGTCCTTGGTCGCAATTGGTCAGTTCCTTTCTTTCTTTATTCTTTTAACAATTCAATTTTGGAGTTTTTTTGTCGGGGATTTTTAATTAATTGCTGCGGAAAATGAAAAATTTAGGTCCATTTGAAGAGGTTTTGTTCGGTAATTCCTCTTTTGGGGAGGTTTTTTGTTAGGGTTTTTTGGTTAGTTGCTGCAAAAATGAGAAATTTAGGTGCATTGGAAGAGGTTTTGTTCGTTGATTCCTCTTTTGGGGGTTTTTTTGGGGGTTTTTGGTTGGTTGGTTGCTGTGGAAAAAAAAAGGAGAAATTTAGGTGCATTTGAAGAGGTTCTGTTCTTTAATTCCTCTTTTTTGGGTTTTTATTTTAGGGGTTTTTGGCCGAATTTTTCAGCTGGGTGAAAACTATTTTCTTCTTATTTGAGATGCATTTGAAATTTAGGTGGGTGAAAAGGTCTTTTATTTTTTGGGAGTTTGGTTTATTGTGAAGAAAATAAGAAATTTAGGTGCATTTGAAGAGGTTTTTGTTCGTCAACTTCTCTTTTGGGGTTTAGATTATAGGGCTTTTTGGCCAAATTTTTTAGCTGGGTAAAAACTATTTTCTCCTTATTGCTGAAAGTTTTGGTGGGTACAGAGTTTGAATGTGATTTACTTATTTTGAGGGAAGTTTTCTGAAATTGTAGAGAAGTGGACTGCACATTTGATAGTAGTCTAGTAGATAAAGAATTTCAATGCTTGATAGTTTGATATCTACTTGTTTGGTGAGAAAAAGTATCATATTAGAGGTTTTCATTTTGTATCTGTGTGAATCTATATTTGGAGTGAAGTCTGGTAGAAATGATTTAGCTTAAGTGTGATTGAATTGTTGGATCATGGGTCTTGGAGAAGTTTGTTACAGTAGTGGAAAGGAAAGGTCTGAAAACTTTATCATAGAATTAAGTTCGTTACTACATAGGCCTGATAGATATTCATGGGATGAGAAACTAGAGTAAGGCATGGTTAGAAAGATGATGCATTCTGCTGCTGAGTGTTCAGTTTTATTTATAGTTTCTGGGCAAAATTTTTGGTTTTGTTATAAGATTGAAATGGGTTGGAGATTGATGGTTTCTGAGTATTCGTTTGCTACGAGCAGCAGTCATCTTTATTATTGCAAGCTTTACCTTCTGCCTGCAACTATCACGCCTGTGTTCATTTGCTTGAAAATTGAAAGAAAACGTAAGAGTTAAAAACGAAATGAAACTATGTAGATGCAAGAATTTCTGGCTTAGTCTTTGGGCACTCGGGAATGGTTATTGAGCTATTTACATTCCGGTTCACTAGAACTCTGTAGCATCTAACTTAATCTTTAGTTTATAGTTACTTAGAGAAACGGAAATTTACTATTCTTGTTATTATTGCGATCAATTTCTAGCATTTTCATTGATGACAAGTAGTTCTAGCTAGACTTGTTCATGCAATAGAAAGTCTCATTTAGTTAAATTTGTTAAATTTTCCTAGATAAAGTGAAATACAAGCTGAAAGGAAAATGTTTATTTTTTAAGGGAAAATACCAGAAATATCCTGGTTGTTTAAGTTAAATTCCACTTTTCACCTTGTGCTTTACAGAAGAGCCAATAGCATCCCTTGTAATTTGTAAAATGTCAAATTTTATTTTTCTTGATCATAAGCTAGCCTTCTTGGGAGAAATCAATGCTTTAGTTGATTAGGATTTGGGAAAAAAAAAAATTAGAATTTTCTTCACACACATTCAAAACCAATATTAGAAAATGAAGGAAATAATTATTGTCATTGGTAATTTTATAACTATTTTTGGCCATTGTAAGATATTTACTAATTAATGATGCTATAGATGCTTTAGATTTTGATGAAGATGTATCTTACAAGAGCAGTGGCATTCATAGATAATAAAAGTCCGTCCATGATTCTAATAAGAAAAATATTTTTTAGATGTGAAAGTCTTTGAAAGGCCCCTAATTTAACCCCATTACAAAAAAAAAAAAAAACCGAACAGGGTTGTACGCTTGTTCTGTCTTGTTTAGTTTATTGTCATCCAATTAAGATTTATTTTAGAAGATTACTCTTGTCACAGGAATTATTTGACAAAAAATGAGTGAGTTTAAAATTTGACATTTTGCACTAGTCTTCGTTATAATAGAAGCAATAGTGTTGTCCTGCTTAAAATTCAGCCTATAGTTATTTATTTATTTATTATTATTTTTTTTCGTGCTACCCTTCTCATTTCCATGAGTTGCTTTCCTGAAAGTGATAAAATTCGTATAAATCAATTCAAGCTAAATAGAAAGGGAGAATAAAGTAAATATCAAGGAAGGCGCCAAATTTTATTCATGTTATTCTAAGATACCCCTTCAGTGCTTCTTATGTTGCTTAGGTGAAAGTTGAATATTCTTGTATATATTTGAAAACAAGGCTTGAGGTGGAAGGTCGATTGATCGATGTGATGCTTATCTCTTGCAGTTAAATATCTTCAGAAAAATTACACCAACCCCTGAAATTAGTATCTAGACCCCACCTGCATTTGGAGTTATGTAACCTTTGTTGCTTTCCCAGTGTGCTCTAGGGATGGTTTTCATGGTACGGCAATTGTAAAATACTCTTAATGATATGATGTATAAATGTGTATCGGTGTATGGAGGTTATTTTTCTGGTTTCTTGCTAGTAATTGTAATAAACATGAACAAGTTTCTTTCTTGCATGGCAGCTTACACTTTTATTGTGTTGTCTTTCATTATTGGATTATTGGTTAAGGAAAGTTCTCTTTGCTTTGATATTGTTGCTGGTGTGACCAAGACAAAAATCTTTATTAGTGTGTTCTCATTTGTTGTGGATTGTTCTTTGTTCTGATTGTGCATCTTTGTTGCAGCCGTTTTTTACAATGTAGAGGTCCATTTGCTAAAAGAAGACATCCCTTTGTGGACTCAACGGTTGTTTCTGAAATTAGAAGATGTCTTGAGGAGGGTATTGAATTTCAAGGCGAGTTGTTAAACTTTAGAAAAGATGGATCTCCAATGATGAATAGATTGCAGCTGACACCTATATTTGGGGATGATGAAACAATAACTCATGTGATTGGCATTCAGTTCTTCACAGAGGCCAATATTGATCTCGGTCCAGTGCCAGGTTCATCAATCAAAACATCTACAAAATCTTCTGATAGGTTTCATTCTGGTCTTTCCTCTTTCCGCCCTGTTCCGGTGGGAGACCGAAACATTTGTCGTGGGGTTTGTGGAATATTACAATTGAGTGATGAAGTATTGGCTCTTAAGATACTTTCAAGATTGACACCCAGAGATATTGCATCTGTTGGATCTGTCTGTAGACGACTTTATGATCTAACAAAAAATGAAGATCTTTGGAGAATGGTATGCCAAAATGCATGGGGTAGTGAAACAACTCGTGTTCTAGAGACCGTGCCTGGTGCAAAGAGACTAGGGTGGGGCCGACTGGCGCGGGAGTTGACCACTCTTGAAGCAGCAGCATGGAGGAAGCTTACTGTTGGTGGTGCTGTTGAACCATCACGTTGCAACTTTAGTGCTTGTGCAGTTGGAAATCGTGTTGTCCTTTTTGGTGGGGAAGGAGTTAACATGCAACCAATGAATGACACCTTTGTGTTGGATCTGAATTCCAGTAACCCAGAGTGGCAACATGTCCAAGTGAGCTCCCCTCCTCCCGGTCGTTGGGGTCATACACTTTCATGTGTCAATGGGTCTAATTTGGTGGTATTTGGAGGTTGTGGAAGACAGGGACTGCTAAATGATGTCTTTGTGCTTGATTTGGATGCAAAACCTCCAACATGGCGTGAAATATCTGGATTGGCTCCTCCGCTTCCACGATCATGGCATAGTTCTTGCACCCTTGATGGAACCAAGTTGATTGTTTCTGGTGGTTGTGCAGATTCCGGTGTACTGCTCAGTGATACTTTTCTTCTTGATCTGTCAATGGAGAAACCTGTGTGGAGAGAAATACCAGTATCGTGGACACCTCCTTCTCGATTGGGCCACACATTGTCTGTATATGGCGGTAGGAAGATTTTGATGTTTGGGGGCCTTGCCAAGAGTGGGCCTCTTCGATTTCGTTCCAGTGATGTGTTCACAATGGATCTAAGTGAGGAGGAACCCTGCTGGAGATGTGTTACGGGGAGTGGAATGCCCGGTGCAGGGAATCCAGGGGGCATCGCTCCTCCTCCTAGACTTGATCATGTAGCCATGAGCCTCCCAGGTGGAAGAATCCTAATCTTTGGTGGGTCTGTTGCTGGTCTTCACTCTGCTTCACAACTATATCTTCTTGATCCAACTGATGAGAAGCCTACATGGAGAATATTAAATGTACCTGGGCGTCCCCCAAGATTTGCTTGGGGGCACAGTACTTGTGTTGTTGGAGGAACAAGGACTATAGTCCTTGGTGGTCAGACCGGAGAGGAATGGATGTTGAGCGAGCTTCACGAGCTTTCACTGGCAAGCTCTGTCATCTGATTTGGGGAACAAACAATAAGTAGCTGTAAAGAAAGTGGCCACAGCATTTAACCGCAAGGTGTTAGATCTTTTTGAGGAATCAGTTGGCAGAGAGTCGTCACCAATAACTCTTGACATGTGTTGCCCTAGTCAGAACTTGTTTTTGGTATTACCACCATAGTGCATATTTTTTTGTATGGGATTGTTCTGGCCCGAGATGGACATTTTGATTAGTTCAAGAGTGACTTGAGACCGTCTTTGTTTTTTGTGAGGTTTGTGTGATACTCTGCCCTTCCATTACGCTCGATTAATTATCCTTCCTTGTCAGGTTAGTAGTATCTGATATACGGGTAGTTTCGTAGGTAGATTTATTTTGCTTACTTATTGTGCCCATATGTTGCTTTAATCAGGTTCTGTAATTTGAACCAAAGGAGAGAAAGATTTAAAAAAAAAAAAAGACGCATGTTTATATTGACATACTGCTACTCTTCTATATGTAATAAAACTAGTTCAGCTCTTCTTCAGTCATTCAAAATATGTCAATCAGCTCACTAGGATATACAAGCAAAGATCGCGAGTCTGGACCTAAGAAGCTCACTCCCATTCTACCGTACATGGTCATGGTGGTGCTAATTCTTGGTCCAGTTAAAATTTTCCTTTTAAGTAATAATTTATCAGGGTGTGACGATCTTCCACTTCTGAAGGGATTTTTTCTTTGTTTGCTGTCTTGATCTTTGCTGGTTAAGCCTGTACATCCATTTCATTTTTGTGTTTTATACATCATAGCTGGATACGTCTATTGTTTTTGTATCTTCTTTTTTCTTGTCTGGTTGTTCACTTGCTTTCCCTCATTTATTTTCCACTCAAATTGTTCTGCTGAAACAGGACAACTTTAAACTGTTTCATGGTTTTCTTCTAGGATTGTTGCCAAATGCTGCAGTGAAAATGACTCATTTGAAATTACTTTCGCTTGTGTTCATATTGACATGTGGAATATCAATCTAATGTTAAACTGGGAACTAGTTACATTTCTTCTCCTGTAGTTAGTCCAATATTGTTATGCTCTACAGTTGTGGGCAGACCTATATGTATCATGATGTGTCTGATTATGATTGGCTCAATAACTAGCTACCAGTTTAGGAATATGGTTTGAAGTCCGAACAAAAAGTTGGGAATCCTTAAGGTGAAGGCGATCTTGCTCTACTGGTGGAGCATAGTGTTTTGTCTATTGGATTAACCTGTGGTGTAAAATTGTCTTTTCTACCATAATAATTCTTAAAAAAGTTGAGTTTAAACTAATTTTGTTATAATGTTTTTTTTTATAAAATTTAAAATACTAAAGAGCTTTAGGTTTAAAATTTTACTTTGAGCTATGTTTGCGAATGGGCTTAAATGGAATACTTTCGCTAATGTGATGTTCAGTTTTTCTATAGTTATATATTGGACAAATTAAGGTAGAGCATTTCGTTGCACATTGGATTTGCAAAACCTTTGAAGATGGCTGACTGTCTACTCTATTTTGAGAGCTTTTGCAAAGAGTGGGTTCTGTTCATTAGCGATTATGCTCTTGTAAACTCGTTAGCCTTAAGAAAGGAAAATAATTTTGCAGTTTCATTTTTTCGTTAATTTAAGATACTGGGTTCCGACATTTCGTGATTAGTTTTAAATTGGACATTAACAGTTATTTTAAGTCGACTTTCATATTTTTCAATGAATTTGCACATTTAAGACGTCTGAGAGTGAAAGTCTTGAAACGGTGAAAATGTGTAGAACTCTTTAAAAATTATGTTTTGTAATCGCCAATTAAATGAATGGATTAGACATGAACACCACAAAACAATGCTCTTCTCTCTCTCTCTCTCTCTCCAAACGTAAAGAGGAGCAAATCCAAGGGCAGCATAAACAAAGATTTATCTTCTTTTTCCCGAGGAATTTCGAGTGTTTTTCTCCCACTCATGATAACTCTTGTTCTCTGGTCCTCCAACCCGTCAATGGGGGAAAAGAGGTGTTGGCAACGCAGACTGCATCTACCATTGTGCACACTCCTAAATGTAATTCCCAATAAATTTTGTCACGTCCATTTCCCAATATAATTAACATGGTTACCTAGTATCAATATTTTAAGTAGATTTTAGCCGCAATTATCTTTGATTTAGGCTTACCTGAAGAATATAATATAATCCCCTAAAAAATAGTAAATAATGTTTAGCGATTGCAATATATCAAACGAAATTTTTTGACACTTTTTCGGTAAATAAATTGGTTGGTTAAGTTTGGTAAACCGACTTTTGTACACTTCATAAGATAAAACTTCAGGCCTTCGGTTTTGCTTTGAGGCTCTGTGCGCTGATTATGGGTTGTCTCCATAGTGTCCTTTTCGGTGCTGTTGAATGGTAGTCCCCTTGCTGCTTTTATCCCTCGTCGGGGCTTGCGTCAAGGGGGCCCCTTCTCCCCATAGTTGTTTATTTTTTGCGGTAAGGTGTTATCTCAGTTGATTAATAGAGCTGAGACTGATGGGGCATTAAAAGGAGTTGGTATTGCTCGAAATACTTCGCCGATCACACATTTAGTGTTTGCAGATGACACCTTCATCCTTGGGCGGGCAAATATCTAGCGTGCAAAGGCCTTTTTAAAGTGTTTACAGGTTTGTGAGAGCTGGTCTGGGCAGCGCATGAATCTCCAAAAATCTAGTGTTTTTGTCTCCAAAAACACCTCTGAAGGTATTCGTCGAAGCGTGTGTAGAATTCTTGCAATGGATAATGTTTGTGGTGATGAGAAATATTTGGGAAACCCCCTCTTTCTTACAAAAAAGGGAGAAAAAAAAGCCATTGTAAAGATTTTGAGTTCCTCAACTGAAAAGTGTTAAGTCGGCTAGAAGGCTGGAAAAGCAAACTCCGATCACAGGCGGGAAGGACAACACTTGTACAATCGGTCTTACAAGCAGTTCCTTCTTATACTCAGTCAACCTTTAGAGTCCCGGTTGCTATGTGCGACGACTTGTATGCTATATGCTAGAAGTTTTTGTGGAAAGGAGATGCTGACCATTCCATATGCGTGGCTCTAAAAGCTTGGGACTCCATCTGCATGCTGAAATGGTGTGGAGGCCTTAGATTCAGGAAGTGTAAGGATTTCAATACAGCCTTGTTGGCCAAACTTACGTGGAAGATCGCCTCGGAGGATCAGTCATGGCGGCCTAAAGCAATGAAGTTGAAGTACTGCGAGAATCAGGAATTTTGGAGCACCCCTTTAGAAGCCCGGCCTCTATTGTTCGGAAAGGGATTTAGAGTACAAGGGAGTTGATTCTGAAAGGAAGTTGTTTTGTGATCGGAGGTGGCAGTTCGGCTAAGATTTGGAATTCTGCTTGGATCCCATGGAAAGACACAACCAGAAGGAGGGCTACCTTCAATCCAACAACAACTTTATTCACTAACCTAAGTATAGAAAAAGTTTGTGATTTGTTCCTTGCAGGCACTCGTTGCTGGTGTGGCGCCCGCTTTACCTAATCATACAGCTAATATATAGTTAAGGTAGATGGCATCATAATTCTTTTTAAGACCAATATAACTATTATAGAATAGAGCAAAAATACTTAAATTTTTTGAAAACCTTTTAATTTACAAGCAACCATGCATCAATAATCACAAAAGATGGGCTAATGATAAATATTTATAATAATATACTGTTAGCAACAATTAGATCTTAATATGCTAAAAATAATATGCATATCAAAATCATAAGCGGAAGCATAGAAATGATATACCTCTAGCCATTGCAATTTTCCTCAGTTTGAAATCCAAAGCTCTGCTGCCTTCTCTTATTTGGTTGATTCTATCACATTAACGCTCAATAATGATGGTGTATATAAATCTGAGTGTTTGTGATAGGGACCAAATCTTTGTTCAACACACATGAATGTGAATTTTTTTTTTGTTTTCTACTGTATACAAATCCTTCCATTAAGGACTTATATATTGCATCCAGAAATCAGTTACCAGAAGAAGTTAATTATGGTTTAACAGGAAAAATAAGTATGAGACTATTTATGTAAAACCGTTACAACAAATAATTGGTTTCAATTTTGAAACCATTAAAACATAAACTGTTACATTCTCCCACTTGGTCTCCATATTTAACCTTATATTCATTAAACCCAAACTTTTAAGAAACAAATACATGAATCATGATTATAGTTTCTCTAAATTTGAGTATTATCTTCTATGTATTACTATGTATTATTTCTCAGACTTTATTTCCTATATGGTAACTTAACTTTATGAATAAACCCAATGTTTATTCTTGGTCCTACTAAATGTGAATTTTCCTCTAACAACTTTATACACAAATCCAATATGAGAAAACATCACAACTGAATAAAAGTTCCATTAAGACTGTAAATTGTACGTACAAACAAATTTACATTGTAGAACCAAGTCCCATCAGAACTACATGATCCTTAAATGACTTTGGTGGCATTCCTTTTGTCAAAGGATCTGCGATCATCAATTTAGTGTTTATATGTTCTATGACCACTTTATTTTCCTTAATGCGCTCCCTTATGGCTAAGTACTTAATGTTGATGTGTTTACTTCGACTGCAACTCTTATCATTCTTAGCTATAAAGACAGCAGCTGAATTGTCAAAATTTATTCTTAATGGCCTAGACACAAAATCTATAATTCTAAGGCCTGATATGAACCTCTTCAACCATACACCATGCGAAGTAGCCTCAAAACATGAAACGAACTTTGCCTCCATAGTGGAGTAATAACTAATGTTTGCTTTTCTCTCCTCCAGGATATAGTTCCTCCAGCCAACATAAAGATATAACCAGATGTTGATTTCCTTGAATCAACACAGCCAGTATAGTCTGAATCAGAGTAGCCAATCACTTCTAGATTGTTGGTTTGTCTATACATAAGCATGTAATCTTTTATACCTTGAAGGTACCTCATCACCTTCTTTGCAGCCCTCTAGTGGTCAATGCCTGGATTAATCTAATATCTGCCTAACATTTCTACAGCAAATGTAATGTCAGGTCTTGTATAGACCTGAGCATACATAAGGCTTCCAACAGTTGAAGCATAACGAATATTGCTCATATGATTTTTCTCTAAATCATTCCGTGGTCATTGGTTTAGACCGAATTTATCACCCTTTACAATTGGTGCTATACTAATTGAACAATTTTTTGTCTTGAATCTTTCTAAAACTTTATTTTTTTAGGTTTCCTATGACAGTCCTAGAGTACACCAAGATCTATCTCTATGGATCTTAATGCCAATAACATAAGATGCCTCACTTATATCTTTCATTTCGAAATTCTTGGAAAGAAATTGTTTCACCTCATATAGTAATCCTTTATCGTTGGTTGCAAGGAGGATATCATCTACATATAAGACAAGAAAACAGATTTTTCTCCCACTGACCTTCTGGTATATATATTGATCCATTATATTTTCTTTAAAACCAAATGAAGTGATAACATCATGAAATTTCAAATACCACTGATAGGAGGCCTGTTTCAATCCATATATGGATTTTTTAAGTTTGCAGACCAATTGCTCACCATTACTAGAGGAGAATCCTTCAGGTTGTTTCATGTAAATCTCTTCCTCTAGATCACCATTGAGGAATGCCATTTTCACATCCATTTGATATAACTCAAAATCAAAATGGGCAACTAATGCCATAATCACACGAAGGGAATCCTTCTTAGATATAGGAGAAAAGGTCTTCGTGTAATCTATACCCTCTCTCTAAGTGAACCGTTTAGCAATAAGTCTTGCCTTATATCTTTCAATGTTGCCTAATGAGTCTTTCTTTGTTTTGAACACCCATTTACATCCAATGGCTTTTACACCATTAGGCAACTTGACAAGATCCTAAACTCTATTAGATGACATAGAGTTCATTTCCTCTTTCATGGCATCATACCACAAGTTAGATTCCTTACAACTTATGGCTTGTGAAAACGTTTCTAGATCATTTTTGGCTCCAATGTTGTATTCAAAGTCTTGTAGATACACAATATAATCACTTGGAATTGCTAATCTCCTTACTCTAGTAGATCTCCTTAATGTTGGTTCAACATTCTCCTAAGGAGCATGTTGTTCAATAGGTTCTTGTATCTGCTATTCATTTGGATCTACTATTTCTTGATCAACAGTCTATGGAACTTGAATGATTGGTTGTTATTCATTACCCATTTGAATTATAGGCATATTATGTACAACAAGCACTCTATCACATAATGTGGAAGGTTGTGTATCTATATGATCTTTCTAAAAAACAGTGTTCAAAGATCAATCGCTCCCACTGATCAAGTCATTCTCAAGAAATTTTGCATTCCTTGATTCCACAAACCTAGTATTATGTGATGGATAATAAAATCTGTACCCCTTGGACTGTTCAACATAACCAACAAAGTATCCACTTATAGTCCTTGGGTCTAGCTGTTTTTCTTGTGGATTATAACGCTCACTTTAGACGGGCATCCCCAAATGCATACATGTTGCAAACTTGGTTTCCAACCTTTCCATAACTCAAATGGTGTCTTTAGGATAGCCTTGGTTGGAACTTGGTTTAATATGTACGCAGTCGTCTTGAGAACCTCAGTCCACAAGAACTTAGGAAGCTTGGAGCTGCTGAGCATACTCTGCACCATATCCAGCAATGCTCGATTTCTTCTTTCTGCCACACCTTTTTGGTCTGCAGCACCAGGCATAGTATACTGGGCAACAATCCCATTTTCTTAAAGAAATTTAGCAAATGGACCAGGCACTTGTCCATCTTCGGTGCATCTACCAAAGTATTCACCACCTCTATCAGACCTCATTATCTTTATTTGCTTACCGCATTGTTTCTCTACTTCTACCTTGAACACTTTAAAGGCATCTAAAACTTTATTCTGATTATGCAGTAAATAGAGATACATATACCGTGAGTAATTGTCGATAAAGGTAATGAAATACTTTTGGCCATACGTGTCCATGTTCGGACTACAAATGTCTGTATGTATGATCTCCAATATGTTTGAACTCCTCTTGACACCTTTCTTTGACTTATTGGTCTGTTTATCCTTTATGCAGTCCACACAAGTATCAAAGTCAGTAAAATTAAGAGTACTAAGTACTCTATCATTTACTAATCTCTTTATTCTTTCAATAGATCTATGATGCCGTAACATTGAGGATTCTTCATTCACAAACATCTCTTAATGCCAGCATTATTATGAACATGCATAGAAGTATAAGAAGTTTCATTTTGTAAATTAATTTTGAAAAGACCATAAGACATTGTACGATTTCTAATAAGTTCAGATTTATAATATAAACTAAATATAGTATCTAAAAAATTAAAGGAAAAACCCAATAATATAAGCCTTAAAACAGAAATTAAATTCCTTGAAAAACTCCAAATATAAAATGTCTTTTCCAATTCTAATACAAAACCACTACTTAAAACTAATTTGCATGTTCTGACCGCCTATACATGTGAGCATATCTTATTGCTTGAGTAGATAAACTGCTCACTGCTCACTAGCTTTCTTAGGTTTTGCAACCCCTGCAAGGAATTAGTGACATGGATTGTAGAACTAGAATCAATCCACCATATGTTATGACCAAAATCAACTATATTAGATTCAAAACAAACAAGTGAGAATTGGGTACCTTTCTTCTCAAGCCATTTCTGATATTTAGGACAATCCTTCTTTATGTGCTTTTTCTTTTTACAAAAGATGCACTTGGATTCCTTTTTGATATCGACAATTTGCCTTTTCCCTTATTCTTCCCTTGAGTTGCCAGATGCACTTTCTCTCCTACCTCCATAACAAGTCTTCCTTCTTCCTAAACACACATGGTCATCAACTCGTTGATGGACCACTTATCCTTACGTGTATTGTAGGATATTTTGAAAGGTCCATATTGTTGTGGAAGAGTGTTCAAGATGTAGTGCACAAGGAAAGACTCAGATATCTCAACCTCAAGAGTTTTGAACTGAGTTGCTATATCCCTTATTTGCATGATGTGCTCACGCACACCACGAATTCCAGTGAGCTCCATGGATGAGAATTTCATTATTAAGGTGCTTGCCAAAGCTTTGTCTGATGATGCAAACTGCTCATTAATTGCCTTCATCGAAGCTCGCACATTGTCATACTGTTCTAGTGAACCACAAATACCAACCAAGATTTTAGTTTTAATAAACATGACGCAGAAACGATTGGATCGCTCCCATTTCTCATATTTATCAACATCATCTGGTTGGTTGGTTTCCGTAATGGCAGGTGGTTCATCTTTATAGATAGCATAATCAATGTCCATCCATCACAAATGAAGAAGAATTCTCTCCTTCTACACCTTATAATTATCACTGTTAAGTTCAAGAATGTCGCATTTGAAATCAGAGTAGTTCATAATTTGTATTCTTGCATAATTAAACATACATGCTTGTGTTACCAAATTGTGGCTATAATGCTATATGTCATGTTTTACCAATGTAAATACATGCAATAAAAATATGCATCAAATGACATTAAAAATTGCCTATGGGCTAAATTTTTAAATTCAAACAAATACATATATCTTCATGATGACACTATCAATTTATATTCCTTTATCTTAACTCCTATGGGTAAATTAAGGAAAATAATTTGATACATGATCCTAACTAATCATATTAACTATAATAAGAATTCATGTGGGATAAAATTTATTATATTTTATATGATTAATCACAATTTAATGTCCTTTTACCATATGTGATTCAAACACTTAATATAATTTTGTATAATCAAAGATGCTGTGGCTACCCTCTAATTATTTAAAATTATTTACATTACTAGACATTTATTCTAAAATTTTGCTCGTAAATAAATTGCATTTACTTAAAGCAATAAATAAATATGAACAAAGAACCAATAATTTATGGACCAATATTCATTATGCATAGATTAAATTACAAATTCAAAAACATAATTTAGCACATTAATATATAAAATTTAAATGTACTAAATTATTTAACTGAATATTGCATTTATAATTTAAATCACAAATTATACATAATGAACATTATATACACAAAAATTATATCCACACCAAAAATGTATAATATTCATAACAAATACCAAAAAAGTATGAAAATCCAAAGTTATGAATTTTTCATGATTTATTCAATAATATGAAAAATATCAAAATTGTGGATATTATAAAAATCTCATAAAATTATAAAATTTGAACTATGAAACTTGGCTCAAAAACATCAATTAATGAAATTTGGGAAATATCAATTTTTTTTTAATTTTTGGGTTTTTTTTTTTAATTTTCTACCCATTGAAAATGACATGTCATTTTGGGCATTAAACCCAAAAACGACGTGTCGTTTCATTAATTGAAACACAACCTACCAATGGTCCAAACGACATGTCATTTTGGTCCTTATTATTTGAAACGACATGTCGTTTCTTTATGCTAAAAACACTCTTCCTCTGGCTGAAACGACATGTCGTTTTCAGTCTTAATACCTGAAAACGATGTGTAATTTTTATGTGGCAAAACACGCCCTTTTTAGCCAGTAACGAGATGTCATTTGGTTGACCCAAGTCTAAACGACATGTCATTTTCATGTTGTCTTCAACCTCTAAACCGGGCAATTCTGACACGTTTGACCTAAATTTCAACCTGGTTTCAGACCAGCTCGTTTTTCACCATCTGGACACCGTTTTCGGCATTTAAAATTGTAGAATTCTTAGAAATCGAGTATTTTAATGATTTGTAATCTTAGTTTTCATTAAAAAAGCTAAATTAAAAAACCCAATAATAAAAAATTTTTCCAACATGTATGTTCCACAGACTATATATTCAAGGTAGTGGTAATTGATTCGCTCTGACACCAAATGTTAGCAACAATATGATCCTAATATGCTAAAAATAATATGCATATCAAGATCATAAACGGAAGCATAGAAACGACATACCTTCAGCCATTGTAATTTTCCTCAGTATGAAATCCAAAGCTCTACTGCCTTCTCTTATTTGGTTGATTCTATCACACTAACGCTCAATAATGATGATGTTTATAAATCTGAGTGTTTGTAATAGGCACCAAATCTTTGTTCAATACACATGAACGTGATTTTTTTTTTTGTTTTCTGCTGTATACAAATCCCTCCATCAAGGGCTTATATATTGCATTTGGAAATCAGTTACTAGAAGAAGTTAATTGTGGTTTAATAGGAAAAATAAATATGAGACCATTTATGTAAAACCGTTACAACAAATAAATTAGTTTCAATTTTGAAACTGTTAAAACATAAACAGTTACATATACATTTCAAAATGAAACTCCACTTGAATCATACCTTTAACAAGCCCATAGTAGTTACAACTACCAAAATATGAAGTTTAAACAAAAGTGTCCATGTAACGTCAACAGCGTCCATATATGTGGAGCCATGAGAATGGAGAGCATGTAGTCAACCTCCAAACTAACATTATTGAGATGTACACCCTCATTTGCATCACAAGGACAACATGAGCTAATGCCCAATAAGTAGAAACTATGCAATTCAATGTAGTGGCGTCATGTACGGGCTCATAATATTTCCATCATACTTGTTGTCTCATAAAAATGTTTAATGCGCATATAGTTGTGTACACCATGAGCTGCCTACCCAACCCTATTATAAGGTCTGCATGCATACTAACAAACCTTCACTAAGCAATAATATGCCAATCTAACCCATGAGACGCTATAGTATTCTGATCCTAGGAACCATAAAAAAAAAGGTCTGAAACTCAATCTATCCCATGGAACCATTTGAATCCCAATCTCACTCATGGAACTAAGTAAGGCCACTTACAAGCAAACTACACAATGCACACACAAAGATTTTCTTTCTCAAAATACGATGATTTTCTTTAAAAAAACTATACATGTGCCTTTATGCTATGAATGTGAATGATCTAGTAATCACATATTACAATAATGATCTTGTGATGCAATTAAAATGAATAGCTACTTACCTTGTGTCGAGACAAATGGTAATTAGTGAAAGGCGTTTATTTCCTCGTTCAGCTGAAATGTGCTAGTAAGCCTAATATTATCAATCACAATAATAATATGATCATTCACACACACACATATATACACACACTATTAGGACAACGTTAATAACTAAGAAAATTGGACCAATTTGTTTAATTTACACAATATTAACAAAATAGAATTACATATTCACTAGAGCTTATAAACTATTCACCTGAAATAACAAAATGAGCAAACCTTCATATCAAGTTACTAAACTAGATTCACAATGTATAAAAGCTTCAATTTGCAAAGCTAATAACTAAACAACATACAATATATGAAACAAATAATAAAGACCTTAACAGTATAGGTCATCTGGCTCACTTGCTTTTATTGAACCATGCATAACGCATATATGACACATAATATAAGGATTCAAATCCAAACTTCTATATAAACAACATTATCATTAAAACCCACAACATAAACTAAATTAGGACCATGAGAAACCAACAGACATATAAGATTCAAATATGTTTTCCAATCAGACTAACCAAACAATTTTACTTAAGTTCTAATAAAACTACCCTCATTCTCCACTTATGTAATAGGCTAGGAATTAAATGAATCAATAATTACATATACATAATGTCTAGTGCTTGCTACAGACAGTAATTGGAATAAATTTCGTCAAGAAAATGCAAAATCCTTTCCATTTGTTACATATATATATATACACACACACACACATGTATATATTTAGCAATATAACTCTATCTACATCCCTAATTTTCAAGTGCAATTCAGTACGTATATAACAATATAACTAAATTCATATAGGCATCTTGGATCATACTACAAAGAATAAAAACATGTGATGCAGAATTCATTAATTATATAACTATACTCCTATACATACGCTGATACACAACCATAATTCAACTTCAAATATAAACACTTCAGGCATAAGATACCCACCAGAAAGATTAAAAAGTGCTTTGGCACTCTTTTACAATAGTAGTCATACAATTCACATATACATACCCATATATAAAATAGATATTTGTCAATATATACAAACACACACATACATAAAAACTTGTTAACAAAACCACATGCACTGAAATCAATAATTGATAAAAGCTAATCAAAGAGCTAATTCGTGGTATGACTAATAAGAAAAAAACCGGTTCCTTGAAGAGTTTTTTTTCAGTAATATATTGGAGAAGGCTTTGGTGAAAAAGAATGAGCAATGATTAGAAAAAAGTAGTGAAGAGTG
>CAMOHE010054453.1:48278-85590 GCA_946598075.1 Artocarpus hirsutus | reverse complement strand
AACACATAATTCAACTAGTAAAATTATGACATGCCTAGTCTAGCACACGTAGCTTCTTGATTGAGAAGACTGAGCCTTTGTACTATACCAAATATCTTAAAATCAATTGATAAAAAAGTAGGCATCTTAGTAATAATTCTAATGCAATAAAATATGTTATTATTGGGTAAATTTATATGTGAGAATTTATGGACACCATAAAATTTACTCTCCAAATAGCTCTGGTTATTTACTTCTTAGTTCATCTTCCCTTTTTCCAAGTGACTTCTTCAACTGTACAATTTTTTATAGAGAATTTTAACTAATGGAATTTTCTAATTTTGTAATTCCTTCTCTTTTTTATGCAGAATTCGAACTGGTATCTCTTTATAAGATAAATCTTGTTGGACTTTCAGTTGATTATATCTTAGAACATGCAAAAGATCTGGCATATATTTTCTTAACATGGAAACATGGAATACATCACGCACACCACACGATGATGACAGAAGAGCCACATCTCCAATTCTCTCTAAAATCCTGAATGGCCTAATGAACCGTGGACTCAACTTTTCTTTCTTTGCAAATCTCATTACTCCCTTGATTCATGCAACTTTAAAAAATATATTATCTCCTACAGAAAATTCTAGATCCTTTCATCTTTTGTCTACATAATTCTTTTTGTCTACTTTGAGCCATTTTCATTCATTGACGAATTTTCTCTACAACTTTTGCAGTTTTTCTTACCAAATCTGGACCTAAAAGCTTTCTTTCACTAACTTCATCCTAGTAATTATGTGATCCACATATTCTTCCAAATAAAGCTTCATAAAGAGTCATTCCAATAGTTGACTGGTAATTATTATTTTAAGCAAACTCCATTAGAGGTAAATATAATTTACGATTCTTGATAATCTAATAAATAAACTCTGAGCATATCTTCTAGTATTTGACTGATTCTTTTAGATTGAACATCATTCTAAGGATGAAATGCAGTGCCAAAAGACAGTTTAGGAGCCATTGCTTTATAAAGGCTTGTCTAGAGAGTAGAAGTGAATCTAAGATCTCAGTCTGACATACTAGAAACCAATATTCTATGAAGTCTAATGATCTTCTTGATATATAATTCAGCATGTTTATCCATCGTATATGTAGATCGAACAGAAGTAAAGGGTGCAGATTTAGTGAGCCTATCAACTATCATCTAAATAGAGTCCAATCTTTCTTATATTCGAGTCAAACCACGTACAAAGTCTATGGTAATATCTTCTCACTTCCACTCAAGAATCAAGAGAGGTTTCAATTTTGCAATAGGCCTTTGGTGTTTAGCCTTAACTTGTTCATAAATAAGATACTTTGAGATATATTAGGCTATTTCCTTCATCATTTATGGCCATCAGTAAAGCTTTTTTTTTTTTAGACCTCTATATACTTTTGTGCTACCAAGATGTGAAGAGTAAGGTATGTTGTGAGCTTCTGACAAAACTTTCTTTATGATGTTCAAATCTACTTCTATACTTATGTTGGAAAAGTAGTATGTAGCAAAAATTTAAAAATTTTAATACTAGAGTATTTTCTAACACACAAGCTTGACACGCTATATGCATAAATTAACTAGATCTTACTAACCTTGTTTGCTGAAGAACTCCTACAATTAATGAAGAGAAAGGCGTTCTAGAAGAGCCTTAACTAACTGGTCTTTTTTGCTATTTTCTATCCACGATTGGAGTGCATGTGGGTGAATGTCGTACAGGCCTTCCCCAATGACTCTCCTCCCAACCAATTGAGAGATACCCAAAACTACCGTTTGTGATTTGTGAACAATAGCTCTTCAAGGGAGTTTCAGAGCCTCGTAAAATAGAGTGCTCACTCTTGATCTCTCAATTAATCTAAATAACTTATGAGTCTCACTCCTTATTTATAGAGGTTGAACCCAAGAGTTAGTCCTTATTAGATAAGGCCTCAAAACATCGAATCTGGATCAATATTTGATAAAAAATCACATAAAAAATGCATGATCAGATTTTTATTTGGTCGGCAGACCGAACTGATAGATTAGCCTGTCGAACTTATTCCATCAGCAGGCTGAACCTGAAGACCGGCCTGCCAATCTTACAATAAATGATCCCTACGACTCTTTATTTCCTACATGAGATTCTTTGTATAAAGCCTTAGTTTTAATTCAAATAACCCAATAGAAAAGTTATTTGATTAAAACAATAATATCTAGATAATCTTTAGGAAAATAAATATTCTCGATAATTGAACTAGTTTATCTTGATTTAATTTTTCATAAAATTAATTCAATCGATAAACAGACTTGAATTATCTGATCCTATTGAATTTCAGCCAATCTAATAATTTGACATAGGTCACCAATTTATTGAAAAAGCATGTCATATTATTACAGGATTTATTATGAGCTAACAAAGGGGACCTTATGGACCTATATAGTTCAAGCTCCCGATAATTATGAAACCCAATATCCTAGATATATATTTCATAATCATCAACTCTAATGCTACTCTATTGAAAGCTTAAAGCTGCACCCTTGAACTATATAAAATTATGAAACCCGAATAGCTAAGTCTCCATGACATATCTTAATATATCGTATCCCCATAGGATATCCATAATCAGCTTAAGGATAAATTCTGTCTTACCTTCCTAATTATTTTTCTCTTATGTTCCATTATCTCACCATTGAAAAACTTATCATCAAAAGATAAAATACGATTCAGTTACACCTATGTATCCAAATGATTGAGTGCTTTAGTCTTCTAATTACAAGATAATGTATATAAGAAGATATCATCGACTCCTAAAGAGGAGCTATGGATTTCATATTTATAAATAACAAGTCTACGCTATCAAGTGTCATGTCTCTAATGTAACAGTATGCGTACCAACATAAATTATGGATGTCACTCTTTGGTACATCAAAAGACATAAGTCAAGACAATGGGCCTACTATTTATCTCAAGATTAAGATACAACATATATGATTGTTGAAAGTGAATTGATTTACCGAGACAAAATTATTAATCCAAATCAATTACACTTTATGTCCCGATCTAATACATCGTCACCTATGATAATATACTAATGTTTCTATTCACGGAGTCTACCTCCGATGGCTAAGACAAATCATCTCCTGTCACCTTTAATCCCCAATTGTGGATCTTATGATTTAGACTGTCACCTTTAAAATCATGTCTTTCACATAATTTGACCATCATATGCCTAATTCTAAAGGTTTAGACTGACAGTCTCAGACTTTTATTTGCTTATCATACATCCAACCAATATAAACGTAAAGATGGCAATAATTTGGTATATGAATAATAAATAAATTCTTTATTAATAAAAATGTCTCTAAAAATATATTACATTTTTCCTCTTTAGGCCATACATGGCTAACAATCTACTACTTGCACTAAGTGAGTAAATATGACAAATCCCGCATCCTCATAGTGTCCACATGCCTCTCGAAAACTCTTGCAATTTGTGTCTTTGTGAATGGATCAGCTAAATTGTCCTCGGATGCGATTTTTCATATAGCAACATGCCCACCTTCTATGAAGTCCTTAATCACATGTTACTTCCGATCAATATGCTTACTCTAATTATGAAATCTTGGTTTGTTAGAATTAACTATCGCCGCACTGTTATCACAATACATCGATATCGCCTTATCCATACCAAAAACTATCTCAAGATCCCCAAGGAACTTGTAAAGCCACATTGGTTCTTTTGAAGCATCATTAGCTGCTACATACTCAGCCTCTATCATTGAATCCAAAGTGCAATCTTACTTGACACTTCTCCAAACAATGGCACCATCGCTTAGAGTAAACACAAAACTAGTAGTCAATCTTCTCGAATCTAGACAGGATTGGAAATCTGAGTCTATGTATCCTAGAGGTGTAAATCCTCACCCAAATAGACAAGTATATACCCACGAGTCCTTCTTAGGTACTTGAAAATATGTTTAACTATAACCCAATGGTTCGGTCCTAGATTTGACTGAAATTGACTTACTACCTCGACTGCATGACTAATATATGGTCGTGTGCAAAGCATGGCATATATAGACTACCCATTGTCGAAGCATAAGGCACCTTCTTCATGTGTTCTCTTTCCTCATCAGACGTTGGTGAGTCTTTCTTAGAAAGAGTAATTTCAGACTAGATGGTTGCCCACCTTTCTTTGAATCCTGCATTGCATACCTTTTGAGAATTTTATCTATGTAGCCCACTTGAGATAAAGCTATCATTCTGTTCTTCCTATCCCGAAAGATCTGGATACCAAGAACAAAATTAGCTTCTCCCAAGTCTTTCATGTCAAATTGTTTAGTCAACCATAACCTAACCAATGACAACACCCTAACGTCATTGCCAATTAGCAATTGTCATTTACATAGAGTAGTAGAAAAATCACTTTTCCATCCTTAATGTGTTTGTAAACACATGGTTCGTCCACATTTTGTGCGAACCCATAAATCTTGATCACTTGATCAAATCTTATGTTTTAAGAATGGGAAGCCTGCTTAAGTCCATAAATTAACTTTAGCAGCTTACAAACCTTACCTTCCTGACCCTTGGCCTTGACCCCATCTAGTTGTTTTATATATATAAATTCATCAAGAAAGCCATTTAGAAAAAGCCGTGTTGACATCTATTTGCCAAATCTCGTAGTTGTGAGCAGCAACTATGGACAACAGAATGTGGATGGACTTAAGCATGGCTACAGATGAAAAGGTTTCCTCATAATCAATTCCTTTCTTTTGCATGTATCCCTTAGCTATAAGTCTAGTCTTATAGGTTTTGACTTTTCCATCCACTCCTTTCTTTCTCTTATAGATCCACTTACACCCTATAGGTTTTACTCCTTCAAGAAGATCTACAAGTTCATAGACCCGATTAGTCTCCATAGACTTCATCTCTATGTTCATGGCCTCTATCTAGAGTTTCAAATCAATATCCTCTATAGCTTCTTTGTAAGTGTAAGTATCCCTATCATGTTCAACCAGTTCAGCCAAAAAGGCCTCACCATTGAACTTTACCTCTCGGGTTGACACCTGATCCTCCCACTACACTAAAGCCCCTTAGGTTGTTGTTCGGGTTCTGTTGGTTTTTCTACACTGATTGGAATCGTTTCATTTAGAACCCTTGGAATGATCGAATCACTCGCTAATTCCTCAAGCACCACTTTGCTTCGAGTTTTAGAGTCATCCATGTAACTTTCCTCAAGGAAGGTTGTATTAGTTAAAACCATGATTTTATTTTCTTTTGGGTTATAGAAATAACCTCCTTGAGTCTCTTTTGGATATCCTACAAACACACAAACTTTTGAATGTGCTTCCAACTTATTTGCTTCCTTAAACAGGACATGAGTCGAACATCCCTATAGGTGAATTTGGTTTAAGGATGTCTTTTCCCTGTCTATAACTCATGAGGAGTTTTAAAAACTGATTTTGAAGGCATATTGTTCAAAAGATAACATGCGGTTTATAGTGCATATCCCGAAAAGGATAAAGGCAATGATGAATAACTCATCATGGACCTAACCAAGTCCAATAGAGTCCTATTTCTTTACTCAGCCACGCCATTTTGCTGCGGGGTGCCTGGCATAGTCAAATAGGATAGAATCTCATTCTGTAATAGGTGTCCCAAGAACTCATCAGAAAGGTATTCTTTACCTTGATTGGATGGAAGTGCCTTTATAAGTCTACCCAATTGCTTTTCCACTTTAGCTTGAAACTTCCTGAACTTGTCATAAGTTTTTCTTTTGTGGAGCATTAGGTATACATTCCCATTCTTGGCCCGTTGTTTCTTTCCATTCCCAGGGTTGGGATTGGAACCAGAAGTAGTCTCAAAATTAGCCTCACCACCAGCAGGAGACTCCCTAATTAACAGTTCAAACTTTTATAACTATTTCATTAATTCTGTTAAGGTCATATCCCGTTTATTGCTTAAATTAAAAGTAGCTTTAAATGGAATAAATTCCTTTGACAGAGCGTTATAAACCATAGTCATTTAAGTTTTAGCATTGACGTCAGCTCCATTAGTTTGTGCCTCAGCAAGGTAACTCATGACCAACATCATGTGCTCCTTTACAGATGTCCCTGGTTTTTGCTTACAATTAAGAAGTTTCTAAAGTGCCCTTTGCTGCTTTGTTAGGACCTGGCCTCTAAACATGTCTTCTAGATTATCCAAGATCTACTTAGCAGTCTCATAATCCTTATGTTGAGCCTACAACACATTATTCATGTTGGCCATAACATAGCAACGAGCCTGATCAGTAGCATCTTTCCAACATTCATATGCTTGGATTTGATCGTTGGTGGAATTTCTCGTAGACTCTGGAGGACGAGGGGTTGTCAACACAAATTTCAATTTCTCAAAGGAGAGGATAATATTTAGGTTCTGTTTCTAATCATTATAATTTTCTCCAGTCAATTGGTTTTTGTCAAGTATCAATGATAAAGCGTTTTTAGATATTTTTAATCTACAATAAAGAATCATATACCAAACATAAGCAAACATAGCATAATAATTTAGTAAGATAACACAATCATGTAAAATCATACAAATGTGTTTATGTGTCAAAACCTTGAAAATATCACAACCTTATAATGATAATTCCTAACTCCAAATTCAACAAGCTTGTAGAGGAGTCATGCCAAATTCAATTAGGAACACGGATCCTCTCCTGATTAATATATGCCATCCAGAACCCGTATGACCAGCATATATTAATAATCGTTTCTTTAGCCATTAATTTTATTAATAGAGCTCATAGGAGAGGTTAATAATAAAATTAACATGAGTGTATAACCATCAGTTCAATATTTTATCTATGATTTATAATCACCACCTAGGGGTGTGCACTCGTAAATCATGCTAAAATACCTTATCCTCTTAGAGATCTAATCTAGTATATGATGAAGTCCCTTCCTAGGGGTTGAAACCACCATGTTCTTCCTACGGACCAACAATGGAGGCCTTATGTCCTCTCTTTGAAAACCTTCTCCCACTCAATCTTTTGAAATCAAGGTTTTATTTTAAAAAACATGCATTATCAAATTTTAATTGAGTAGCACTCCCTATTCCATATGGCATGTTATCAATATACATGGCAAATCATATTATAATGTAGACAAGCAAAGATACAAACAAAATAATAATAAATAACCGTAATATTATGGTTCCACCCTAGAGAATAGAAAATAAAGATTACAAGAGAATAATCGAAACACATTATCAATTCTTCGTCTTTGAATCCTCAAGCTGTATCCTTCTTCATGTAATGCCCATCTTTAAGTCTTCAATCCCTCATAGATCAAATACTTTATATTTCCAATCATATCTAAATTTTAATATTTCTTAGAATTGTCCTAAAAATAAAATTAAAACTGCATTGAAAACTGTACTTTTTTTGAAAAAATTTCCATCTCTCTACTGCCAAGCCGATCTATGTAATCTGCCTACCAGTCATGATCCACTGGCCTATCGATTTTTTAGGTTAGCCTACCTATCATGACAGTTTGGCTTGTTGAACTAAAAAGTTTGGTCTATCGCCAGGGCCACCAGTTTTCTACCTCGCTGATGGCCTACCGAACCCTTGAGTCTGGCCTGCCAATCATGCAACCATTGGCCTGCCAAACTTAAGGGTTCAGCATGCCGACCGAGCAGAGATCACCCCTTTCAGAAAATACAATTTTTGATGCAATTCATCAATTTTATTTTCAACAATTCATAAAATGAGAGACTCAAAAAATACCTAAGAACGCCATCATCTATTTTCTAGATCCATCTTCTCTAAAAGATTATTTAATTACAAAATTCTTACAAATTTAAAATTAAATAATAATTCCTAGACGGAGATGATAGTCCGCCATCTAATTACATGAAAAACCTAGATACACATTCTAATCTCTAAGGAACCATAACCGGCATGAATTAATTAATTAATAGATAATTAAATAATAATTTAAACAACCATAATTAATTGATAAACATTCACCACATAATCCATAACAATATAAAAATATATAGAAACCTAGAGTGCCAACTCTCTAAAATATTAAATTCAAGCATAGGAGAGATCAATGTCACATAATTTACACATATAGCAATATCACAAACTAGTAAATTTATATAAAAACCATGGCTTTGATTCCAATTGTTGGGAATATAGTATGCAGAGAAATTTTAAAATTTTTTATATCAGAGTATTTTTCAAAACACAAGTTTAACACGCTATATGCATAAATTAACCAGATCTTACTAACCTCTGTGTGCCAAAAGCTCCTGTAATCAATGGCCTACTTTGCTATTCTCCATCCTCAATCGAAGTGAGTGTGGGCTTACGTCGTTCAGCTTTTTCACCATGTGACTCTCCTTCTAACCAGTAGAGAAAAACCCAAAGCTATAATTCGTGATTTGTGAATGATAGCTCTTTAGGGAGTTTTAGAGTCTCACTGACAGAGTCTCACTCTAGATTTCTCAATTGATCTAAATAATAATGAAACTCACTCCTATTTTATAGAGGTTGGGCTCAAGAGTCAATTCTTATCAGATAAGGCCTCAAAAATTTGAATCAGAATCAAATCAGAATTAATATCTGATAAAATCCATGTGGAAACATGTGATCTTTTTATCACCCAATTGGCAAGCCAAACTGGCAGATCGACCTGTCGAATCTCCTCAATCGACAAGCCAAACTTAAAGATCGGCCTGTCCAACCTCTAATAAAAGATCCTTGCAAATCTTTATTTTCCACCCGAGATTCTTGGGATAGAGCCTCAGTTTTAATTCAAATAACCCAATAGAGAAGTTATCTGATTAAAACAGTCATATCTAGATAATCTTTAGGAAAATAAAAAATTCTAATAATTCAACAAGTTTATCTTGAATTAATTCAACCGATAAACTGACGTGAATTATCTGATCCCGATAATTCAATAAGTTTATCTTAAAATAATTAAATCACAAAATTAATTCAATCGGTAAACAAACATGAATTATCTAATTTTTACTGAATTTCAGCCAATCTGAGAAATCTGACATAAGTCACTAATTATTAAAAAAGCACGTCGTATCGTTACAGGATTTTTGTGAGGTAGCAAAAGGGACCATATAGACTTATATACTTCAAGCTCTCGATAATTATGAAACCCAATATCCCAGATATATATTTTTCATAATTATCAACTCCAACGCTACTCCACTAAAAGCTTAGAGCTACACTCTTGAACTATATAGAATTATGAACCCCATGTAGCTAAGTCTCCATAACATATCATAATGTATCGTATCCCTATAGGATTATCCATAATCGGCTTAAGGACAAGTTCTGTCTTACCTTTTCGATTGTTTTTATCTTACATTCTATTTTCTCACCATCGAAAAACTTACCATCTAAAGATGGTATACCATTCGGTTACACCTATGTATCCAATCCAGTTTTTCAATTACATGATAACGCATATAAAAGGATATAACTACTCTTAAAGAGGAGCTATGGATTCTATATCTATGAATAACAGGTCTACACTATCAAGAGTCATGCCTCCAACGTACCGACATGCGTACCACTATTAAAAATGTGGATGTTACCCTTTGGTACATCAAAAGACATAAGTCAAGATAACAGGCTCACTATTCATCTTAGGATTAAGATACAATACAAATGATTGTCTAAAGTGAATCGATTTGCCTAGACAAAATTATTAATCCAAATCAATTCACTTTATGTCCCGATCCAACACATCGTCACCTATGAAAATTGTGCCAATATTTCTATTCGTAGAGTCCACCTCCAATGGTTAATACAAACCATCTCCCAACAAGGATATAGACAATATTACAATCTTTATATGAATAATGTGCCCAACTTTATTCCCTCGATTGCGGATCTTACAATTTAAACCGTCACCTTAAGAGTCGTGTTTTTCACATAATCTATCCATTATATGCCTAATTCTTAAAGGTTTAGAATGACGGTCTTAGACTTTTATTTGCTTAACATACGCTCAACAAATATGAATATAAAGAGGACAAGATTTGGCATATAAGTAATAAATAAATTCTTTATTGATAAAAATGTCTACAAAAGCATATTACGTTTTTACTCCTAAGGACATACATGTCTAACATTTACAATTTTAATTGAAGTTTTATTGGCTTATGAATTTGTATTGAGTTTTTTAATGCCTTATGCCTACTTTTCATACAAACACCTAACAACCATCGTGTTTCAGTAATTTTTGATTTTGTATTGCTCTGTTTATATTTGTCTTATATTTTTCTCAAATACTACACCTCTTAAGCTTTCTTTTGGCCCTTGAATTACTTGAATCGGTGTTTTCTTTAAATAGTTATGAATTTTTCAAAGTTAACTTTGAAAGCTGTGTAGTTTTATATAGACCTAAAAGTTAGACTAAATTTCGAGGACTTTTTCTTCATGCAAATTATTGTCAAAATATACACGTAATAGATTAAATTCTTTAAGTCTAGTTTCTAATGCCACTAGTTTTGACTGATTTAGAGTTAAGATGAAATTATTATGAATTTTTAAGTAAATAAAGGTCATTCTACCTTCTTTTGGGAATTATGCCCTACGTTCATAAATAATGATTTTGTGCTTCTTGATATCATTACATGATAAGGTGATGTTTAATGATAATATGAGATGTTTATATATTGCTAATAGTATTGCTAGTGACTTATGGTCAATATGAATGTTTGACATGAACACTCCAAAAGGCAAGCACACCGAGAACCACAGCAACGTTACCCAAGTTAAGGTTTAGTAAACAGGCAAGATGAGTAAGTACATTCTCACTTGCAACATGATAAAATTTATGAAAATGCCAAGCAATGTTTTATAAGTAAATGGTTGTGATCTAACATTCTTTTTTCAAGGCCTTTTTACAATGAATTTTCCTAAGGTTGTTTTTATGTTCATGTTTTTCATGGTTTATGACAGTTTTTTAAAGAAGCTTATATATATATATATATATATATATATGTATCACTTAATTAAGCATTGCACATCCCATGTTTATATTTATGATGTCCCAAAGGTTGGACTTGTCATGTTTGGTTTGAGACTAGATACCTCACTCCTCTCATGATGGTGCGCCTAGGATGTTTATGTTTATGGTGCAATGCTTGAGCCCTTAAATATAAAATGAATTATGTTTTAATATGGAAGTTTAAATGAAAAGATATGTTTTATATAAACTTGTGCCTCTGCACTACTATGATTATGATTACAATATTATGTAATAATTTTTATGAAATGTTTTATGTTGTGAGATAAGAAAGTATACTTGCTAAGCTTATGTTTACTTAGTTTTATATCATGTTGTAGATAAAGGTAAAAGGCATATGGAATAGGTGGAGGATGGAGAGGTGTGTGCGCTAGAAGTGTTGGATTGGAAACAGAATCACTCTATAAAAAAATAATTACTTGAACAATGATTTTATTATTAATATTTCTCTCCGCACTGATGATTTAAGATTTTGTTTATATTCCTATCGATTTTTGAATGTTTTGAGACTTTTTAATAGTTCTTTAATTGTGATTCTAGAGGACTATGTCATGCTTCTTCATTTTAGTATGGTTAAACTATTTAGACATATTAATATTTTTCTTGAGAGATTTAGAAGTTTTCTGTGTCTATAATTTAGTAAATTATTGTATTTGTGAACTAACCCTTTCTATAGGTGATCAATTAGCCAAACACTGTCAATGTTTCGTTGGGCTAATTGAGGTGAGGGAAGCAATTCGATAAGTAGTTTAAAAAAAATTATGCATGTTTTCCTAGGATGTCTATTGGAGCATAAGTATTTTATTTGAACTGTTTATTTCTAAATAATAATAATAACGGAAAAAGTAACGATTATTGTGACATCCATAAAGGGGCGTTACAGTTTTGGTATCATAGCGGGTTTCCATTTTCAATACACATTGCCACACATCAATTCATGTCCTCCAAGTAAGTATGTTTAGTTAATTTAATGTTGATGTAAGTTTAATGATAAGTGTAAGATTCAGACATATGGTGATGAATGCCTTAGTACATAATTTAGTTGTGAAATCATATCTCATAAATTGAAAAATTGTCCCTAAGCTCCTAATTCTTTTAGGAAATCAAAGATGAACGACCATAGAAGAATTCAAACTTGTGCTCAAACCAAAGAAAGATTGATGATGATGATTGCCAAACTGCAAAGGCAACTCGAAGAGCAAAGAAGAGTGATTGAGGAACTAAGAGCTAATGGTCAAGGTGGTGAAAGACCAGGTAATGACATGCCACCTCCTCCTCCTCCTTAGCCTTGAAGAGAAGAAGTCCCAGCTCCTGTTCTAGAACTAAGACCCGTCTATCAAGAACCATTATTAGTCAGATAGAAGAGGGTTAAGCCAGCAAACTTTGAAGGTTATAAGGATCATTTGGTCACTCAAGAATGGTTGAAGAGAATTGAAGCCACTCTAAAGCTTATGGGTTTCACTGATAATGAGAAAGTCCTTTGTGCTTCGTGCTGCCTCACCATGGAGGCCAGAATCTAGTGGGACAGAATCGAACAAAGCAGGAATGTAGATGAGATGACATGGGCTGATTTTGTTCATGAATTCAACACGAAGTTCTTCCATATGAACATTGCTCGAAAGCATTATGATGAGTTCAAGAACCTACGCTAAGGAGACATGTTAGTTACCTATATGGTGGCTAAATTCAACCAGTTGGCATGACTTTGCCCAAGGATGGTTAGTGATGATTGTGAAAGGGTCAGAAGATTGATCAAAGTCCTCAGGCCAAAGATTGTAGCAATTGTTGATGGGGCCAGTCCACCTAAAAACCAGGAACAGGTTTTCTTGAGAGTGCAATGAGCTGAATTCTACTTGTAAAAGCTAAAAAGAAACCAGCCTCAATCAGGTCAACTAGTGAACAATGCAAACTCCCAAAATTGACCTCAGGGTAGAAACAACAACAACAACAGCCAGAACTGGAGAAACAACAAGAGGAAGAGTAACTTCCAGAACCAGCAGGGCTAAGGTAATAAGAAGCAGAATAGTGGGTAGTACAACAACAATAATAGGCAGATGAAACCATGTGCCAAATGTGGAAAAAACATCCGGGTGAATGCCATCGTGGAACAAACCAATGTTTCATTTGTGGATGTAAGTGTCATTTTTCCAAGAACTGCCCTACCTAGTTCAATGCTCAAGGTCAACAAAGAGCCCTTTATGCTTAACTTCACCATATGCAAGCTACCTTGGAGGGACCACTCATAAGCTAGGGAAGACTTGAAGCTCCACCTACCAATGCTTGCATTTATGCAATGATGAAGGAACAAGTGACAGACGAAACCTCCAGTGTTTTCACTGGTCAAATTTCAATGCTTTCTTTTAATGCACATGCTCTTTTTGACATGGGTGCAATGCATTCATTTGTATCCTCTTCGTTGGCTAAGAAGTTAGAAGGACATCATGAGCCTATAAGACAGGGGTTCACCACGGCTCTACCCTTCAGGGAAATGATTATGTCTACCCATTATTTACGTACAGTTCCTTTATGGATTTTTGAAAGAAAACTTTTTATCGATCTTATTATAATCAATATGTGTGACTATGATATGAATCTTGGGATGGACTACTTGAGTAAGTATAATGCTTCTATCAAGTGCCGAAAACAAAAAGTGATTTTTCATCTGGAAGGTGAAGAAAGATTTTGTATGTGGCTGAGTCAAGAAAGAAACCAAACATGCTTCTGTCAACTTTAAGTTGTTAGCAAGTGGCTATATAGGTTATTTGATGAACATTGTAGATAAAAGTCAAGAAGAAAAGACAAAGATTGAAGATGTTTCAGTGGTTCAAGAATTTCTAGAGGTTTTTTTGGAAGACCTGCCAAGCTTACCTTCAAATAGAGAAATCAAATTTGAGATCGAGCGTACTCCTAGTATTGATTTGATTTTCAAGGCACCATATAGAATAGCTCCAGCTGAATTGAAAGAGTTGCACTCCCAACTAAGGAACTTCTTGATAAGGGTTTCATCTGACTTAGTCACTCACCATGGGGACTAGTTTTGTTTGTGAAGAAGAAGAATGGTTCTATGAGACTCTGCATCGACTGTAGAGAGCTAAATAAGGTGACGATCAAGAACAAGTACCTGTTGCCTTAAATTGAAGAGTTGTTTGATCAACTTAAGGGTGCATCTGTGTTCTCAAAGATTGGTCTACAGTCAGGATATCACCAGTTGAAGATAAAAGAAGGAGACATCCCTAAGACAGCCTTTAGATCTAGTTATGGTCACTATAAATTCGTAGTTATGCCTTTTGGTCTAACGAATGCACCTGTAGCTTTTATGGACTTGATAAATCAGGTGTTCAAGGATTACCTCGATAAATTTGTCATAGTGTTTATCAATAATATTCTTGTTTATTCGAAGAGTCGGGAAGAGCATGCTGAACACCTGAGGATTGTGCTAGAGACTTTGAAGAGACATAAGTTATATGCAAAGTTCTCTTAGTGTGAGTTTTGGCTCGACTGTGTATGTTTCTTGGGGCATGTTGTATCAAAGGATGGAATAATGGTGGATCCTACTAAGGTTGAGGCTGTTCTTAACGGGAAACAACCTAAGAATAAAAGTGAGATAAGAAGCTTCTTAGGATTAGTTGGTTATTATTGGAAGTTTATGGAGGATTTCTCCAAGATAGCATTACCTCTCACGAATATAACTCACAAGAGGAAGAAGTTTGAATGGACCGATGAGTGTGAAAAGAGCTTCCAAGAATTAAAAAAAAGGTTGACTATAGCTCCAATTTTGGCTATTTCGAAAGGGAGTGAAGGAATTGTCATTTATAGTGATGCTTCTAAAATAGGCCTAGGTGTAGTGTTGATGCAGAATGATAGGGTGATTGCTTATGCCTCGAGACAACTAAAGGATTGCAAGAAGAATTACCCTACTCATGACCTCAAGTTGGCGGCTGTAGTTTTTACATTGAATATTTGGAGACATTACTTGAACAGAGTTCAATGTAAGATCTACACCGACCACCAAAGTTTGAAGTACTTTTTCACTCATAAGGACTTAAACATGAGGCAGCAGAGATGGTTAGAATTGGCGAAAGATTATGATTGTGAAATCTTGTACCATCCAGGAAAGGCGAATCGGGTTGCTGATGCTTTAAGTAGGAAGACTGTTGTAACACTGATGTCATTGCAAGTGATGTCCTAGCCTTTAAGGAAAGAAATTCTAGACTTTAGTTTGGAACTTATATTGGGTCAGCTTTAAGCATTGACTCTTGCTCCATCATTGTCTAATGAGATTTGAGGCAAACAAGATAAAAATACAAGTCTAGCAAGGATCAAGCGGAAAATCAAGGAAGGAAGATGTGAGGAGTTTCAAGTTGCTGATGATGGAACTCTATATCTTAAGAATCGCTTATGTGTTCCTAATGTTGATGGTTTAAGGGAAAGGATCTTAGCAGAAATCTATAATACTCCTTATTCAATCCATCCAGGTGTGACAAAGATGTACAATGATTTAAGGGACTGGTTTTGGTGGTTTGGAATGAAGCATGATGTTACTATGTATGTAAAGAAATGCTTGACTTATCAGCAAGTTAAAGTTAAACACTAAAAGGCCTCATGGCAATTTGTAGTTAATTCAAATACCTAAGTGGAAGTGGGAGGAGATTCTAATAGATTTCATCACAGGTTTGCCAAGAACTACGAATGGATATGATGCCATTTAGGTTGTTATTGATAGATTGACAAAGATAGCACACTTCATCCCCATTAAGATCAGCTACTCTATAGAGTGATTAGTGGAACTTTATGTCAAGAAGATAATGAGGCTTCATGGAATTCCTAAGTCTATCATCTTTGATTGTGATGGTAGGTTCACTTCCAATTTTTGGAAAAGCGTACAGACCACAATGGGTAATAAGTTGCACTTTAGCAAAGCTTTTCACCCTTAGACTGATGGCCAAACGGAGAGAACGAATTTGATTTTAGTGGACATGCTTCGTGCCTGTACCCTAGATTACAAGACAAGCTGGTGTAAGATGTTACCGTTAGTAGAATTTGCCAATAACAACAACTATCAGGCGACAATTGGAATGGCACCTTATGAGGCTCTTTATGGGTGGAAGTGTAGATCGCCTATATGTTGGCATAAAGTTGAAGAAAAGAAAATGATGGAAAGTGATGACAACAAAAAGATAGATGTTGTCAACAATACGTTAGAGATGGTAAAGTTAATATGTAAAAGAATCGAGATTGCTCACAGTCAACAGAAGAGTTATGCCGATAAAAGGAGAAGGCCCTTGGAATTCACTGTAGGCGATTTTGTGTTCCTAAAAGTTACACCCATGAGGTTTGGGAAGAAAGGCAAGTTGAGCCCGAGGTTTATCAGACCCTACGAAATTGTGAAGCAGATAGGTAAGGTGGCTTATCAGTTGAGTTTGCCATCAGAGATGTCATCTATCCATGATGTGTTTCATGTCTCGATGCTTATGCATGTGATCAAACCACAAGTGATTGAGATAAGAGAAGATCTCAGCTATGAAAAGAAGCCAGTCGAGATTTTAGATCGAAAACTAAAATCTTAAAAAAAAAAAAAATTCCCTTGGTCAAAGTTTTGTGGCGAAATCACCAGGTAGAAGAAGCTACGTGGGATCGTGAGGATGATATGAGGGCCAAGTATCCGCAATTGTTTTGAATTTCGAGGACAAAACTTTTATAAGGTAGGGAGAGTTGTAACACCCGTCGTTTTCTTTTAAGGATACTTATGTTAATTTAACGTTAGAATGTGATATTTAGTGCTATTTTTATTTATGATAAGTAAATTAACTTTTTATTTAGTAATGTTGCAAGTGACGGCCTCGTGGAATCTATGTGCTCAGGATGTTTATATCAAAAGTCATGATAAGCTTAAAAGTATTTATTATTTTTTTATGAGTTTCAACTTGCTCTAAATTCATAATCTTTATAAGGCTCTAAGGTTATGTATCCCTATAGTTATATTCTCAATGATGACATGAATTTTATTGCATAATTTCTTATCTTTATAACATTTCTGATGCCATAATAATTACATGTGTAGCATTTTTTTTATTATGGCATTAAGAAGTTAGATAATATAAAATGTCCAAGAGAATAATGCGAAAATTAATATTTTTAGGGTTATAGAGTAAATATTATTGTTGTATATAAATATTTATGTATTATAATTAAATTAAATTTATATTATATTGTTATATATATAGATATAATCATATCATATTATATTATATTATAACCATTTATATCTTATTAAGATATTATATTATATATTTATATTATATTATATTATATTATATATTAATAAACCTTACGTAAAGAAAACGTAAGGAATGGAATTAAGTAAACAAAAAAAAAGGAGAAGCAACAAAGTTGCTGTTAAGGGTGAGCTCGCGTCACCGCCGAGGAGCCTTACTCTAGGTGGTCAGCCAAACAGTTCGACAAAGCTATGAGGAACTAACAACTGATCCCAATGAGCTTGGATCGTTTGTTAGAGGTGCTTTTCAGGGTCCCTCAGGCCGCACCGCAACTAGTTGTCTCCTCGGGTCAAACACCAGCTCGGGTCGAATTTTTTTCACTTGTAAGTGGGCTACTACTCACCATCACAGGCCGATAGATGGAGGACAACTCGCCGTCAGATGGGAAACAATCCACCGGCAGAAGGCATGACACTTATCTTCTGCCTGCTGACATGCCTTAATGTGACACACAGATTGTGGGTAAAACTCACCTAACACCTAGTCCAAGTGGCAACCTATAAATAGGGTGCATTTATTGCATCTAGCAGGCATGCTTCTTCCTACCTAACAAGTTCCCGTTATCTATCGAGCAACCCTCGTCTTGAGCATTAGAGAGCCCTTATCTATTGACCGACTTGTCTTTTTCTTACCTCTGAAGCGTTCCTCCTCTTGTTGCAGGTCCACACGATCAACAGAGCCGAGTAAGGAAAAGCAGTCCACCGTGCATAGCTACACGTGGTGTTGATCCACCATTGAACTCTGGTAAGCATCAACATTTTGGCGCTAGAAGGAGGGCTCCTATGCCTTCGCTCAAAATTACCAGCCACAGCGGGCCCGTGAACCGAGATGGTAACTTGAGGCAACGCCCAGGATGAGGGTGCCCGACAAGAGGGGTCAGGAGAAGCCCAAAATCAAAACTAGAATCCGGCCAGACCTAGGGGCTGCCCCTCGAGCCACAAGATCCCATTCTGGAGGTCAAGGAAGCACGACGAGGGCTGTACAGATGCAAGATCTAGTTGTCCAAGACCCTATCCAGGAACTGACCAATGCTATTTGTATACTTACTCAGCAACTCGCACAGTAGGCTTAGCGCCAGGTGGCTCCTAGCCTCTTACCTCGAACCCTGGTTGACCAGGCTACGGGTCGGGCAGGACAGGATGCTGTCGACTTTAGTGAAGCTGACTTCGAGCACTCTAGAAGATCTACACATGGTGTCTCGGCAAACAACAGGCTCGTCCGAGAAGGACACCTTGGCCCTCATGAAGCACAGGCACCATCACTGTAGGGCTCCCAAGCATGTGTTTTTTATCGGCTCGGGTGCCAGGGGGAAGCACAGTAGGGTCGCCACCCCAAAGTAGGTGACAAGGTTGAGTGTGGAGCACCCTATAGGGTTGAATTACTCAAAAATACCAATAGTTTCTAGTTTTAGGAACTACAACGCTAAATTGATGAAATTTGCAGTAACCATTTTAGTTTAGATGACATCGGAGCCTTAGATCCATCATTTTTCGATGCCATCTGCAAGCCCAAATGCCGCCCAAATTTAAAGTCCCTCAAATCAAGGCCTATGATAGGACAGCAGACACTAACAAGCATGTCGAATTGTACCGAGGACACATGTTCCTACAAAACGCCAACGATGTAGCCATGTTTAAGGTTTTTTCTTTGGCCCTGACAGGACCAGCTTAGCAATGGTTATGGCGACTTGAACCAGCTTCAATCACTTCTTTTCAATAGCTCTCTGATACCTTCTTGGCAGCTTCTCCATAACAAAAACAAAGAGAAAACCTATTTATATGCCATTAAGCAAGGAGATGGCAATGTCCGAGATTGTATAAACCAGTTCACTCGAGCTGTGCTCAAAGTTAAGTACGTCAAAGATGAGACCCTAAAACATGCCTTCGTAAGGGGTCTCCAAGACGAGAAGCGAACCTGGTCGTTGGCATTTGAGTAGCCGAGCACATTTTCTCAGATGCTCAGCTATGCGCAGAAGTATGCCGACGTAGTTGAATATATGAATAGCCGTAGAGCAAAAGCTAGCAGTAGTGGCACGAAGAAGGAGAAAAAGTAGAAGAAAGCACCCGAACAGTCCAACGTCGAGTAGAACAAAAAGCAAAAGAAGGACAAGAAGACCGAGAAGCCAAAAGTGGTGACCGAAAAGTTCCAAAGCTACACACCCTTGGTAGCGAGCATAGAGGAGGTACTTGCCCAGGTGAGCAGAAAGAACCTATTGGTCGACCCACCCAAGCTTAAGGGTAGCAAAGCAAAGGGGGACTAAAGCAAGTACTACAATTTTCACAAGGACATGAGACATAACACCCGTGACTACATTCAGCTCAAGGACCAGATCGAGAGACTGGTCTGAGACGAACATTTACAAGAATTTGTAGAGCGAGTTTTAGCTCTGGGCTCTATAGTTGGGAAAGATAACCAACCGAGTTTAGACACATTGAACTACACACGCAACGATGGTAGGAACGCACCAAAACCCCCAAATATTGTTCACACTATTTTTGGTGGGCTTGTCATCGGGGACACATCGAGTGGGCAGCGGGCTCACGTCCAAAAAGCTTAGCTAGTCGAGAGGGTCGAGCTCATCAACATATCTAACCACGTCAATAAAATTTGTCACCAACAAGACATGTTGATCACCTTCATGGAAGAGGAGGTAGACAAATTAATCCATCTGCACAATGATGCTCTTGTGTGCAAATTGCACATCACCAATAACATAGTATGGCGTGTGCTGATTGACAATGGTAGCTCAGTTGACATCCTATTCAAGCAAGTGTATGATAAGCTAAAGATCAACAATGCTACCCTTATTCCAGTTTATGCACCACTTTACGGCTTCATAGGTGAATGCGTCTAAGTAGTCAGGAAAGTCGGCCTACCAGTCACCTTCGGTGAGGGCACTACTCGGGTAACGCACGTCATCAACTTCCTGGTCGTCGACAAACCCTCCTAATATAATACTATTATCGGCCGTTTGACATTAAATGCACTAAAGGCCGTGGTCTCCACCTACCACCTTGCCATGAAGTTCCCAACGGACAACGGGGTTGGAGTAATCAGGTCATTACAAAAAGATTCCCGAGATTGTTATGCTAATGCTATCAAGGCTGCATTAGCTTGACAATTAAATTTCTTGGCCATTTATAAGGTTGATGAAATATAGTTCCCAACCGAGCCGGCGCTCAAGATGCTTTCCAACCTTGACCCCTATATGCTCGACGAGGAGGTGAGGGCCACCCCCATTGAAGATCTGGTGCTGTTCAGCCTTGATCCATCTTGACCGTATGGTCCAACTTAGCTCTCAGCTGAAAACTGAGATCCGAGCCGACCTTGAGAAGCTCCTTATAGAGTATCAGGATATGTTTGCATAGTCTCACGAGGACATGCTCGGCATTGATCCGAGCATAATCTATCATCGTCTTAACGCCCGACTAGAGTACAAGCCTGTTATTTAGAAGAGAATAGCCTTCAACCCAAAAGGTAAGCTGCCATTAATGAAGAGGTCCAGAACTGCTAAAGGCAGGATTTATCAAAGAAGTAAAGTATCTAGAGTGGTTAGCAAATGTGGTACTAATCAAGAAGGCGAATGGGAAATGGCGGGTTTGTATAGACTACACCGACCTAAACAAGGCCTATCCTAAGGACTGCCTTCCACTGGCCTGAATAGACCATCTCGTTGATGTAATTGCCGGGCACGAGCTGCTCAGCTTCATGGATGCCTATTCCGGCTATAACCAAATACAGATGGCCAAGGAAGATCAAATAAAAATAGGTTTTGTTACCGACCAAGGGTTCTATTGCTACTTAGTAATGCCCTTTGGACTTAAGAACGCCGAGGCTACCTATAAACGTCTAGTGAACAAGATGTTTGCTTGACTGATCGGCAAAACCATGGAAGTCCACATGGACTATATGTTAGCAAAATCCGTCCAAGCAGTGGGCCACATGGCCAATCTCCAACCAAGCGTCGACATTCTCCAAGAGTATGGGATGAAACTCAACCCGACAAAATGCAAGTTTGGGGTTAGCTCAAGCAAATTTCTCAGATTTCTAGTCAATCAAAGAGGAATCAAGGTCAACCCGGCTAAGGCTCAAGTTGTTATAGACATGCATTCACCTCAGACAGTGAAGGAGGTGTAGAAACTTACTACATGGTAGTGGCTCTCTCTAGGTTCGTATCCCGGTCTACCGACAAGTGCCATCTATTTTTTTAGGAGCTCAATGGGAGGTTTGAGTGGAACGGGGAGTGTGAGGAAGCCTTCTAGAATTTAAAAAGGTACTTGGCCATGCCCCTGTTCCTATCCAAACCTTTACCGAGGGAAGTATTGTATGCCTACCTCGCCATGTCTAAGAAGGCTGTTAGCTCGGTCCTCGTCTGAGAAGAAAATGAAGTTTTAGAAACCTGTCTACTACATAAGCCATGTGTTTTAGGAAGCTGAGGAGAGATACCCCCCACTTGAAAAATTGGCTTTTGCCCTAGTCACTTCTGCTCAAAAATTACGGCCTTATTTTTAAGGGCACACAATACGAGTCCTAACAAAGTTCCCTCTTCAGCAAGTTCTTTAAAGTCTAGAGATATCAGGACGGATGGCCAAATGGTCGGTCGAGTTGGCCAGTATGACATTCATTTTGTATCGAGGATGGCTATCAAGGCCAAGCCCTCGCAGATTTTATCGCTGAGTTCACCAATGCCGAGCAAGGCACACCATTAGCCGAGAAGGCACCCGTGGAAGTCCCAGACACCCCTAGCTATAATGAAGGTGATTATGCCACGTTGGAACCAGAATGGAAGCTTTTTACAGATGGATCTTCCTATGTTGAAGGTTCGGGTGCTGGGCTGGTCTTAACAGGCTTGGACAGATATAAGACTATCTATGCACTTTGATTTGATTTCAAGGCCTCTAACAATGAGGCAGAGTATGAAGCGTTCCTGGCCGGACTCAAAATTGCCAAGGATCTCAGGGTAGACCGCCTAGTCATCCATAGCGAGTCCATGCTCATCATCTAATAGGTCACTAGGGTGTTTCAAGCTAGAACGGAATCCATGACCGCATATTTATAAGCGGTCAGGGTATTGCTCGGGCAGTTTAAGTCATACTCATTCAGGGAGGTCCCTAGATTAGAAAGCTTTGAAGCTGATGTGCTTGCTTGGCTTGCCTCAGGCCTAGGCGATAATGAGTTAACCTTGGTCTCTATTGAAAGATTAGCTGAGCCAAGTTTTAACAAAGAAGTGACAAGTGCAGTCGAGGAGCAAGAGACCACCTAGATGGACCCGTTCATCGAGTACCTAACCATAGTCGAATTGCTTGGTGACCAAGAAGAGACACACTAGATTCACAACAGCTCGGCCCAGTATTTGATGATCGACGGGAAGCTATACCAGCAAGGCTACACTACATCGTGTTTGAAGTCTATAGGGCTCGAAGAAGCTCAATATCTTATGAAGTAGATCCATGAAGGGCTATGTGGTAATCACTCTGGGGGGAAATTTTTGGCCAAAAAATGTCTTCGGTAGGGCTATTACTGGCCGACCATGGAGAAGGACTATAAAGACTTTGCGTGAAAATGTCTAAAATGTCAGCGGTTTGCGAGGGTGCCTTGACATCACATCGAGCGACTCACCTCGGTAATGTCAGTGTGGCCTTTTGCTAAGTGGGCCATTGATCTTATCGGGCCCCTTCCCCATGCTCGGTCTCAGTTTAAGTACTGCATTGTAGCCATCGACTACCTCACCACATGGGTGGAAGTAGAGCCGTGTACGAACATGACCGAGGCTAAATGCAGCAACTTTGTATGGAGAAACATCATTTGCTGGTTCGGGATCCCGCATACCATTGTGATCGACAACACAAAGCAGTTCGAATCCTTGAGTCTCCTCCGCTTATGTGAGTAGCTTGGCATTAAGAAGGTCTTCTCTTCTCTAAGCTACCCTTAGGGTAATGGGTAAGTTGAAGCTGTTAATAAAGCGATCAAGGACAACTTGAAGAAAAAGCTCTAGGGCCTCAAAGGCGCATGGATTGATGAACTCCTGAAGGTGCTCTAGGCTTACCGAACAATGGCCCAAACTGCTACTAGGGAGACTCCATTCTCTCTTGCATACGGGTCCAAGGCTGTCATCCTGGTGGAAGTACGCCTACTAAGCTTCAAGGCCGAACAATACAAAAAAGTTCACAACATTGAGGCCATGATGTCCGAACTCGATTTGCTTGAGAAGAAGAGAAATCGTGTAGCGATTCGTAATGTAGCTTAGAACTAAGTCATAGCTTGGTACTATAACAAACGGGTCCAACCAAAGAGTTTCAAAGCTATAGATTTGGTGCTAAAGAAGGTCACCGTTCAGTAGCCCGGGCTGGGGTCCTTTGGTCCAAAGTGGGATGGACTATATAAGGACATCAAAATTGTTCGACCAAGCACCTACAAGCTATCAAACATAGAGGACAACATGTTCAGTCATCCTTGGAATGCCAAGCTTTTAAAAAAATTCTTTTGCTAACTAACGCCAGAAACTCTTTTCAATCTTTGGCTACATTCTTTTTGTAGCTAGGCCTATTAAACAGGAGAGGAATGTAAATATTATACACCAATGAAAATTTTAATTCCTACACTATTCCATTGAGCAATATGTATTAAGGAAAATACAACTCCTGAAAGGGGAGGCTGTAACTCCAAACTAGGGGACCAGACAATAACTCCCAAAGAGGGAGAGTCGTCCTGACCAACAAGACTGGGGGGCTAGTCTGCGTAATGCTGACCATTAGTCTGTCATGGTACGGACCACCGGGACAAAGTTGCCCTAGCATATCTATGCCCGACCAACATTAGACTTATAAAAGTTCAAATGAACTTAAACAAGTCTAAGGCAGGGCGGTAGGGTATAGGGTACCACACGCCGTTGTGCTCTACCTGACCAAGAAATGGACTTTCCTTGCTCGGCTAAACTAGGTAATCACTTTTTCCAAAGAAGTTTCTTTTCGAGGAACGTTTGACTTGGGAAAGTAAGACGCCTTGTCACTGATACGCTAAACTCGACGAGAATGCAATTGGGAAGATGAGTTCAGAATCTCCAATTCAAAAATATTCTCTCCTGAGGAACATCCAACTTGAAAAATCCTCAACTCAATTCCTCTCTCGAGAAGCACTTAACTTTGAGGAAAGAGGTTTGAACTTCATTCCCAAGGATCCATCCCATAAGCTTTCAAAGTGAAATTTTTAATCCAAAGATAGTCACATTTAGAAAAGAAAATTCGAAGATCAAAACTAAAAGAACATGCTGAGAAGTGATAAACTTTAGGAAAATAAAAATTTTTCATTATAGGAAGTGGTAGGGAGGTACAAATAACTGGGCACCTCTCAAGCCTAGATAAAGAAGAGACAAGAAAATAAAAACTAGGCTTGACCCCATCCCCAACATCACCGTCACTACTCTGGTTGTCCCCATCGTCTTCACCGTCTACTTCGACGATCTCTTCTTATTCGGGCTGCTATGCTTTGCCCTGTTATGGCTCGATAATGAGTGACCAATCGAAGCCCGTCGCCTCAGGATGCTTCCTGATGAGGTAGTCCCAGAGGTCAGTCATGTCAAAGTAGTAGTAGTCGACATACTTTGGGGATGCCTTAAATTCCTCCACGGCCTGGATGAGGCAGCCAGGCAGCTCCTGCCAAAAACGCTGATGCTTGGCCTAGGAGGCCTGCAGTTGATTCCTAAGTAGGACAACCTCATCCTGAGACTGGTTGGCCTCATTCCTCACCTCTTCAGCTGCCTTCCTTGCTTCCTCTACCGTTGCCTTGGCTTGCTCAGCCTCCTCCTTCACCTTCTTGGCCTCGTCTTTGGCTCTAGCAAGAGCCTTCTTGATTTGATCAAGCTTGATGTTCTTGGCATCGAGCTGCTTCTCGCCCTTAGCTTCTTTGAGGGCAGTCTTCTTGAGCCTTTCTTTCTCTAGTTTCAGCTCCTTTCGCCTGGCCATGTAGGCCAAGTCTAAGAACTCGCATGCTTGAAAAGACAAAGGTCAGAGCAAAAAAGTAAAAGTCAAATGGAGCTCAGTTCTAGATTTTTTAACTCACCTTGGTAGTAGAGTAGAAGGTAGTGCTGGATAGGCCCTCGAAGTGCTCTCCTTGGAGGTTCTCCAAGAACGACTCCTCAGGAACGACCGCCTTGAGATGTTCAAGGATATGACTATGGTGATTTGGTCGCCTCCTCAGAGGGTCTTTCGTGGTAGGCACCACGGTAGTTGTGACGGTAAAAGGTTGGGTTTGGCTCAAAGAAGCCCTAGTCCTCAATGGTAGGGGTGGGGGAACTTGGACAATTTGAGGTGGTCGCTTGGACTACGGCAGCTGTTCGAACCGTGGTGGTAGCTCTGGCCTGGGGGTCCTTTTTTGTTTTTTCCCAACCATAACCTTCCCCTTTGAACGGTGAAGGCACTCCATCATGGCATGCCTTTCTTCTACGTTGCTTGGTTGGGAAGACATCTCTACAGAACCAAGAAAAGTCTCCCAAGTCAAAACAAGCTCGAAAAAAAAAACTCAAAGCTCATCTCCAATCCGGAGCTAGCCGAACGGACATAGGAATCAGATCACATCCATGAGGTCCTCGTTTGCTACAAGTGGCCCCGCGTCGAAGGAGCCACTTGACGAGTTCCTAGTTATGGACGATGATGGCTCCCTCATCAACCACTTGGATCTAGAGGTGCTTGGCCTTAGGATATTGGCGGTGCTCAGCCTCGCCACCATCACCTTCCCAGCCGACCAGGTAGGTTGGATGTTGGAAAGGGAAATGGTTCCGCTAGATTCCGCAAACCAGCCATAACGGGAAAGGGTCTCTTTCTTGAGCAGGAATGCCTATTGTCTCATGGCCTCTGGCTTGTTGAATAGGTCTTCGACCACCCTGATGATGTGGCTCGATGCCCATGGCCTCTTAGACCACACGTGCCCTTGCTCAAATGTCCTCGGGACACACTGATCCATAGGGATAACCTCATCGACCTGAGCTAGATAATTTCCCCTGATGTAGAACCACTCAAATTTTCAAAGGTTGTCCAAGTCAGAGTTGGTCAAGATAAAGTCCTTCCTGAAGCCAGTGACATAATACCAGCCAAACTGCTGGGGAAGTTTCTTCATCTTGTACACCTGTTTGAAGGCCTCCCACAACATCTCAGTAGCCCGGTGGTATCTCCACAGCACATACATCCCAATCAGTGACTGTAGCTGTTTGGGTTGAGCTGAGCCAGGCAAACATTCAAGTCATTGAGTGCCTGACAGAGGAATGGGTGGAACGGAAGGCGTAGCCCAGCCCTAAAGAACTCCATGTACAAAGTTATACACCCCTCAAGCGGAGTCAAGGGTGAATCATTATCCTCGGGCACAATGAAGACAATGTCATCCAAGATATCAAATTCTTGGTGTAGGTCCTCGAGTTGGGATTCTGTTATTGCGCTGGAGTAGGCCGCTGCTGATGTTTGCCTAGGCCAGGATATGCAATAAGTGGTCACTCCTTAGACTCAGGTGACCACAACCTTCTCGGCCTTGTCTTTGGTAGCACTCACCTTTGGCTTTGCCTCCTCGGTCGCTTCTTCCTCATCAAAAATATCGACGGTCGCCCTACCCATGACCTGCACAGGGGCCTTAGAATCTCGACCAAAGGTACTTGGCATATTGGTGGCTACCTCTGACTCGGCCGGCTCCTAGGCTATAACTCAGGACATGTAGGCAAAGGCTGCCTCGATATAGGGATCCTCGCCCCTACATGGTCTTACCAGGTGCCCCTGTCCATGAAGTCGAGGAACTCGTGCTCTGGTATCGTCTCGATTGACTTAATATTTTGGCCAGCCAGCCTGCTCTATCCTATTCCGACGACAATCCTTCTATGTTGACCTCCATAGAGGTCGACTCCTCGGTCTTAGTGCTACTCTCTAACCAAGAGACGTTAACATTTTAGGGGTGTGAAGGTACCTTATGTTTTCGCACGCTCCTTGGGAAATTGCCTGATTGAGTTGTGGAAGCTTGGGAATGAAGAGTTCTCGTGTTGTTAACTATGGCTCAGCAGCTAAAACTCAAGGGTAGCGAAGTGTGGCCTTGATTGCACATGAAAATGATAGGGAGAAAAGCCCTATTTATAGCTGCTCCAAGAGTGAAACTCGGGTACAAAAAACAAAGAGGCACGATGATTAGCCTGTTAGGGAAATACTCGATCGTATTACGACACGTGTCCCTCTGAGCTTTATCGCGTGACCTTTCATCTCGCACTACATTGGGACGCTATTTAGACTTCCATCCTAAGCTAACCTCTCCTTCTCGACATAGTCCACCTGGTTGAGAATTAACCAGATGAACTAGGGGAATATTATTAAGGGTGAGCTCGGCGCCACCGTCGAGGAGCCTTACTCTAGGTGGTCGGCCAAACAACTCAGTAAAGCTATGAGGAACTAACAACTGATCCTGATGAGCTTAGATCGTTTGTCTAAGGTGCTTTTTAGGGTCCCATGGGCCGTACCGCAACTGGTCACCTCCTTGGGTCAAACACCAGCTCGAGTCAGATTCTTTTCACTTGTAAGTGGGCTACTACTTGCCATCACTAGCCGACATATAGTGGACAACTCACCGTCAGATAGGAAATAATCCACTGGCAGAGGGCATGACACTTGTCTTCTACCTTCTGACATGCCTTGATGTGACACACAAGTTGTGGGTAAAACCCACCTAACACTTGTTCCAAGTGGCAGCCTATAAATAGGGTGCATTTATTGCATCCAGCAAGCATGCTTCTTCCCACCTAACAAATTCCCATTCTTTGCCAAGCAACCCCAGCCTTGAGTGTCGGAGAGCCATTGTCTATTGACTAACCTGCCTTTTTCTTGCCTCCGAAGCATCCCTCCTCTTGTTGCAAGTCCACCCAATCAGGCAGAGTCGAACAAGGAAGAGTAGTCCACCATGTGCAGCTACACATGGTGTTGATCCACCGCCGAACTCCGGTAAGCATCAATAGTTGCCGTGCAAAAAGAAAAGAAAAAAAAGAAAAAAATAAAAAAAGGAAAAAAAAAAGGGAAATTGAATTAGATTAGGATTAGGGTTTTTTACACTTATTTAATCTCTTCTCTCTCATAAACCTATAAATATACCTCTAAGCCAACAAAGTCTTCATTCTCCTAATTTTGAAGCCAAAGAAAATTCTCTCTCTCTCTCTCTCTAAAATTTTCTTTGACACTCTCTCTTTCTTCTCCACGTTTTCTTCCCTTTTTTCCCTTATTTTTCTACAAACAATTGAATGAAATATTGGGATTTCACTTAGATAAATTCAAGAGAATTGAGAAGAATTGTTTTGGAGTTAAGAAACTTATTCTAGACTATTGTTGAAATTTTGTTTCCTCTACAATTCAACCTCCATAACTTTGCCTACGAATTTTTGTTTACTTTAAAATTTTAGTATGATGTTTATTATGTGTTATGTGATACTTCTCAAAATTTCATGCTATTTGGAATTTTCTATGCTGAGATATTAAATTTTCATTCTTTGTCACTCATGACCAAACTGTTGCTGATCGATATTTTGTACAAAAGTATAGTCCATGTTTAAGGGGCAAACGACCTTTGATTTGAACAAAATTTTACAGAGATATCCATGCATATGTTAAGTTTTGATTTGGAAAATTTCATGAGTGCTTAATGAATATTTTATGAGTTCTTGAATTTTCTTTAAGATAAGTTTTTATGGCTGTCTATTTAGTGAATTCGGGACTTCTTGTTTATGTGACCTATTTGTATGACTAAACAAATTTATTTGCTAATGAGACTTTTTATGGTACTGTATATATATATTATTAGGTTGTCATAAAAATTTTAGAGTTAAAGTAATTTTATTTTAATTATTAAAATTTTGTGATCACGTGTTGCTCACTACTTTAGGTAATTAGAGTTTGTTTGGTCTCTAAATTCTAATGCATGTTTTGAATTGTTGAAAATTTATTTGAAGCTAATTTTTGGATATTTTATAGTTTTGGTGTATTATGTTAGTTTTAGAATTATTATTATCATCATAAAATTATTTTATTGTATGTATTTTATATCAATCGGTGATTGCAAAGAGCTGATGATTTACTTGTTTTGATTAACCTTTCGTTAAACCCTAGATTGGAGATATCATAGATTTTCATATTTTTGTTATGTAGATCTTTATAGGTATATTTTATTATCAATTAATATCATGTTAATTATGTGTTTACAATTTTAATTGAGGTTTTATTGGCTTACGAATTGGTATTGAGTTTTTTAATGCCTTATGCCTACTTTTCATACAAACACCTGATAGCTATTGTGTTTTAGTAATTTTTTATTCTGTTTTGCTTTGTTTATATTTGTCTTATATTTTTTTCAAATACTAGAACTCTTAATCTTTCTTTTGGCTTTTGAATTGCTTGAATTGGTGTTTTCTTTAAGTAGTTATGAATTTTTTTTCGCTGACCTTGAAAGCTGTGCTGTTTTACATGGACCTGAAAGTTAGACTAAATTTCAAGGACTTTTTCTTCATGCAAATTATTGTCAAAATATACATGTAATATATCAAATTCTTTGTTTTTGAGTCTAGTTTCTAATGCCACTATTTTGACTAATTTGGAGTTAAGATGAAATTATTATGAATTTTTAAGTGAATAAAGGTCATTTAGCCTACTTTTGGGAATTATGCCATAGGTTCATAAATTGTGATTTTGTGATTCTTGATATTATTACATGCTAAGGATATGTTGAATGATAGTATGAGATGTTTATATATTGCTAATAGTATTGTTAGTGACTTATGGTCAATATAAATGTTTGACATGAACACTTTAAAAGGCAAGCACACCGAGAATCGCAACAACGTCAAACAAGCTAAGGTTTAGTAAGCAAGCAAGATAAATAAGTATATTCTCACCTACAATATGATAAAATTTATGAAAATGCCAAGCAACGTTTTATAAGTAAAGGTTTGTGATCTAATGTTCTTGTTTCAAGACCTTTTTATGATGAATTTTCCTAAGGTTGTTTTTATGTTCATGTTTTTTATGGTTTATGATAGTTTTTCGAAAAAGCTTATCTATATATATATATATATGTATTACTTAATTAAGCATTGCACACCCTATGTTTATGTTTATGATGTCCCAAAGGCTGGACTTGTCATGTTTGGTTTGGGACTAGCTACCCACTCTTCTCATAACAAAGTGCCTATGATGTTTATGTTTATGGTGTAATGCTTAGGCCCCCAAAATATAAAATGAATAATATTTTAATATAGAAGTTCAAATGAAAAGATATGTTCTATATAAACTTGCGCCTCGTTCACTACTATGATTATGATTACGATATTATGAAATAATTTTTATGAAATGTTTTATATTGTGAGATAAGAAAGTGTACTTTCTAAGGTTATGCATACTTAGTTTTATATCATGTTGCAGACAAAGGTAAAAGGCATATGGAATAGGTGGAGGATGGAGATAGGCGTGTACGCTAGGAGTGTTGGATTAGAAACGGAATCACGTCATAAAAAAAATTAATTACTTGAACAATGATTTTATTATTAATATTATTCTCTGCACTAATAATTTAAGATTTTATTTATATTCCTATTGATTTTTGAATATTTTGAGACTTTTTAATAGTTCTTTATTTGTGATTCTAGAGGACTATGCCATGTTTCTTCATTTCGGTATGATTAAACTATTTGGACATATTAATATTTTTCTTGAGAGATTTAAACATTGTTTGAATTTTGTGTGTCTATAATTAAATTATTGTATTTGTGAACTAACCGTTTCTACGGGTGATCAATTAGCTGAACACTATAAGTGTTTCGTTGGGCTAATTAAGGTAAGGGAAGCAATCTGGTAAGTAATTTAAAAAAAAAAATTATGCATGTTTTCCTAGGATGTCTATTTGAGTGTAAGGATTTTATTTGAACTGTTTATTTCTAAAAAATAATAATAACGGTAAAAGTAACAATTATTGTGACATCCGTGAGATAGCGTCACACCTGCTTTCTCTCCTTTCTAACCTCATCATACAGTCTACCACCATTGTCGATGGCTTCGTGTTCAGATTCGATGATAGTGTACGAGTCATTCTCGATGCTAGAGTTTTCCCTCACCTCATCAGGATCTTAGCTCATTTGGACGAGAAGGTAATTTGTCCCCCTTGGTCTGATTGCCTTTGGCTTTTGATTGCCAAAGTCGATGCTGATGCCAGAGCGGATCGCGACTCTAACCTCCTTATCTAGTTTACGTTGTCATTAGTAGCTCCACGGCTTCAACGTCGGTGTATGAGCCATTCTTTTACTTTGCCTACAACTCCTGTGTTGCAAGGTTTCGATCTTGGATCTCCAATCTCTACGATAGATCTTTGATCTCACGGTTTCGCGTCGCTGTGACAAATTTCGGGAAAAGCTGCAATGATCTGTGACGGTGAAGTCGTGGCCAGTTGTGGCCATTTTATGAGACGATCTCTGATGCCACATCCTCCTCTTTCTCGGTTGGATTTCGCAATTTAAATGTTATTTTCCTATTTTCTATTTTTTTTCAATTACTAGATCTGAGCTTGTTGTTTCAAGATTTTGTTTTTGTTTTTTGGGTTTTTAGATTGATTATTGGATGATCTTAATATATATGGGACTAAGTTTTCTCGTCAGTACATGATGAGTTTTGGCAAGGACTTAGAACCATGTTATTTGCTTGATTTATTGTTTTTTTTAATTTGAAACCTGACGGGTTCTACAATAGAATCTGACAGTTCCAACGAGTTCTGAGATGAAACTTGAAGGGTTTTAGAATGGAGTCTAGCGTGTTCCAGGATGGATCCTAGGTTCTACGGTAGAACTTGGTGGATTTTGGTAAGTTCTAGAATGAAACTTGGCAGGTTTTCTTAGCATCCTACATGAGGTTATGAGGAGGAAGAATAACTTGGACTTTTAAAAAATCACTAATTTCTAATAAAAGGACAGCTTTAATAAGTATTTTGTTGGAGGATATTTTAATAGGTTAAGACATTTTAAAGGCATTTGTGTTGATTGCCCCATATAAAATGCTAATCTGCCCAGCCTCCCTTAGGCCCATGTCGAGTTAGGTTGAGCCTCATTTTCTTCATCTAGGTTGGATGGTCTACTTTTCTCTTTTGTTCTCCTTTTCTTTGAATATAATTTTAAATTAATGGGGTATATCTACTAAACCTCTAAATTTTTTTTACAATAAGGTGCTCCCATTTTCTAAGTAAAATTGTAGAGCTAAGATTAATGATCCAAGGTATTCTTACTATAAATTTCTTTCTTTTGGTTTTGGATCATTCTTAATCGTGCTTACTGAATTTGTGGGACATTCTTATCTTACCGTCCAAACTTTAAAAACTCCAGGCTTGCCCATTGGATTTTTAACCAGTCCCACTTAATTTCTTTTGATAGAATTGTTGTTAAAAACAAGTGGAGAAAGATCACACGACTATACTTAATTCCCTTTTCTTTTGTCAGAAATTTAATGGAAATTTTAACAAAAAGGTTAAGCAAGACAAAGTCAAATTTGGAAAGGGCCAAATGAAAATTTTTTTAAGTCCAAGAATAAAAGTAAAAATTACATTCAAGTTTGAGAAACACGAGTGAAATTATCACTATTTGGCATGAGTTCGTTAGCATTAATTTGTAATTATTATAGGTATAAGTAGAGATGTCAAAACGGATTGGGCCTAGTGAGCTGGCATGAGCACAACACATTAAAAAGCAGACACGACACAATTATCAAATGGGCTTAGGCCATCTCGCTTATAAAATGAGCTGGGCTTGGTGTAACTTTTAGACACGAAGCATGTTAAGAGCACGGTAGGTAAGGGCCAACACGAGCACGAGCACGAACACGTTAAAAGCACGATTAGGGTCCAGTCATAAGCGCGATTAAAATATGCAATTTAAAACTAGTTTTACTAATATATTTCATATTTTTATAAATATTTTTTATAAAGAAGTTCTAAATTTCTAATAGATTTGATTAAAAAAGAAAAAAAGATTAAATAGATTCTTTGTTGTTGGTACATTGTCAATTGCCAATATATACTTGCTCTCTTTAATTTATATGAAAAACTAAATAATAGAAACCACACTGTACAATATTCTACAATATTGTTGTCCTCAGAAAAAGATTTTTCTACCAATAATGCATGTTCTTTTCTTACAATTTAGAGTTTTCATTTTTTTTAACATTAACATGAAGCATGAAAAAGACACGTTGAAAGCTAAAAATACAACAAAGGACACTACATCGATATGACATAAGCACGGAGCAAGCATTTTATGGACACGACCATTAATAAGTTGTAACACCCCGAAGTTAATTAAGTGTAATTAGAGTGCTAAATGGTGGATTAGTGTGCCATAATGAGTATTTTAAATTTTATTTGAGTATTTTGTGAAAATTAAGAAAACTTATGTTATTTTACACTTTTAATAATTTTTAATTAATCTAAATTGTTTTTAATTGTTAATTGGAATATTTAACAAAGCAATTTGATTTGAAAACTGTGTGCTGTCGCACATAGTCTTGTAAAACTAGTTGTCTTTTCTCTCTCTATTTAAAACTCACACTTTCTCTCTCTCCTCACTCTCTTACTCGCTCATTTCTTTCCTCTCTTCCCCTCTCTCTCGGTTCCCTTGCTCTCTCTCATTCTCTCTCTAAAAATTTTGAATCAAATTTCAATTTCAAGCTTCGAGTTAGTAGATTGAAGACTCGGGAATGAGATTCAACAACAAAAACATCGTTTTAAAGCTTCGATTCGAGGTTAGTTTCTAAATTTTAAAACTTTTTTCTATTTTTTAAATTTTCTTGCATTTTGAAATCTAAGCAATTTTGAGCTAAAAAAATCATCAATCTAAGTTAGATGGACTTAGAATAACTAGAATTGAAACTTTGTTTGAACAAAAATGGATTGAAATCAAGATTTTTCATTTTTCCTCTATTTTTTTTCTATTTTCAGATTTTTGTGAAAATCTTGTTTAAAACTTGTTTTAATCCGTTAAAAAGTGTTCTACTATGATTTTCTATTGTTTATGACGATTTCTCATGCCTGAGAATTGAGAAAAACAGGTTAGATTTGAAGATTTGGATTTGGGAGCCCGAGACCCGTGCGTGAAAATTTCTAGAATTTCCTAGATCGGTAGGCCGAACTTGACCTTCGGCAGGCCAGATTTAAAGGATCGGCAGGCCGGATTCATCCGACCGGCAGGCCGAATCTGGATATGTTCGGCCGACCGGACTTGGCTTTCCGGCAGGCCGAACTGTGTAGTTCGACAGGCCGAACTGTGTAGTTCGGCCGGCCGAACCAGGGGGACTGGTAGGCCAACCGAACCTAAACCCAATTTTGTGATTTTCACCCGTTTTCACTGTTTTGAACCCTTATTGAAATTTCAACTTTATTAGATGATTTTATAAACCTAAATGGCGCACTAGGACACCATGAGATGATTGAGTATCATAGGATACCTCGGGTTAGATACTAATGAACTAAGTTACTATGCATTTAGGAATTGTGCGTGGATCGACGAAGCTAACGTATACCGGACCAGGATTACGGTGTGGGACACCGACACAGACATCGAGGTAGGACTTCTACCCTTTTCTTTGGTAACCCTATTTCAAAATGATTTAAGCCGAAAATGGATTCTTATCAAATGTTTTCGATCACTGATTGGAAAATGATTTTGTTTGAATATTTTTACAAACGGCTGATTGAGAAATGCTCATAATGAACCTCATAATAAATGTTAATGATTATATTTGGTAAATAGAGGTTTTAATTATAAAAAGATATATGGGCATGATGCCATATCAGAGATTGGGTCGTGTAGTGAACGACCTTGGGGGCAGGTCTCGAAACCCAACTGGGCCACTTCGGTGGTGAATATTTGGTTTGCCCGAGAGAATTAAAAAGGTACTCTTGACAAACTAATTTCAATGGAATTTTATTGAATAAAAATATTTATTTGATTTATTTAATTATTTATTTATTAAGAAAGATCAATTAGAATATTTATCCATTTATTTTAAAATATAGTCCTACTGAGCCTTTCGCTCACGTTTTTATTGTTTTAAAATCTTACCCCTAGGTGGATATGAGCTTAGGATTAGAGAAGAGTCCGCTGACCGGACTTACGACTAGTAGAAGATTTGGGTAGGTTGTAGTACAATAAATCAAGGCATGTAAGATTTTAACTTATTCTTTTATTTCTGGACTATAGTTGTATGATAATATTGTCAGTACTACATGTGTGTACATAACATGTGGGCCAGTGGGACCTATACTCTTTCCACCCCATATTTAATTATTTTAATGTTCTTTTTATTTGCTCAATTATTATAACAGTTTATTCTATTTTTTTAATTTCTTCTATTCGAACGATTTTAAAATTATCTCATTTTTATTTATAAATTAAATCCTAAAACTTAATTTTTAACCAAAATCTTTATTTAATTAACTTAACTAAACCACCACGTCACCTTCTGTACTTCAGGGCGTGACATAAATAGACCATAAGTTAGACTTGACGTTATAAAAATTAACTTAGTCATACCAAATATAAGATGATAAATAAATAGATAAGTCTAGAGACAACAGGAGACACAGTTGTGGTTATATTAAACGCGCCCGGCCTATTTGACATCTGTAGGTATAATGCAAGTAGCGCCGCGCGCTCCGATACAAAGGCACGACATCGAAAATTACTTTTATGGATAACAAAAGTACTCCCAAAGACAAAGGTCTACCCCTCTCTCTCTACCTTAACCACTCGGACTGCGTGCAGTCTTCCCCACTCGGAACCATCACTTCTCACTTCCGTCTCTCTCTTGCTTCTCTGCCCACCAACACACAAACTCTCTCACTTCACTTGCATTGTTTTCACACTCCCAACGAAAAAAAGAAAAAAGACCCACTAAAGAGTGAAGATCCCCGCACACGTTTTTCCCGTCTCATTTTCCCTCGTTTTCCATCGATCCAAACAAACTCTTCCCCCTCCTCCAAAAATGGCTATCAACAAAGACGCCAGTATTCCCCCGCCAATGATCGGGAAAATTGGGCCCTACACAGTGTTCATGACCCCACCTTCCACCCCCAATTCCAAACCCTTGCAACCCCATTTTGATTCTCCCAAGAAGGTCGTCGTTGCTCCTCCTCCTGTTCAGCCTCCTCCCCAGCAATTCGACAAGTCCATTGATTCAAATGGTTCTGTCTTGGGGATCTTCAAGAATGCTGTCACCAAGGTCCAGAATGGTATGTGTTTTTGTGTTATTTTTTTCCTTTTGTTTTATTGGGTTCTGAGAGATTTTGCTGTTCATGTTTTAGCTTGGAAAGTGGAGGTAAATAGGAAATGGTAAGTGGGTCTTTGGCTTAGAAGAAAGTTCAGAAAAGGAAAAGAAAAAAAACCCCAACTTTTGTTTTTGATCATTGTTTGCTAGAAGTGAAGTGGAGGTTTTAGTTTGGAAGAGAGTTGAGAAAGGAAAAAAGCCCAAGTTTGGTATTTGATTATTGTTTGTTGTTTTAAGTTTTCTCTTGAAAAATAAGTATTTTACATGCCTTGTATGGTTTCTGAGGGAATGAGTGTGTATGTTTTGTTTATTTTGCTTTTCCTTTTGCATTTTTTCTTCTTTATTTTAGAGGCTTGCATGAGATGAAATGATGATCCTTTTTAGCTGAATTAATATTTGTGAATTTCTTATTTTGTTTTATTTTCTAGCCCATTCAAGTCTAGATGACCACTTAGCTCGCTGGTTTGGATTAAATCAGTCAAAGTATCAATGGGCATTGGATGACTATTATGAGAACAAGGGCTTGGTGAGCACATTGAATCATTGATTTTCGGTTTATTGATTGTTCGATATATGATATTTGTATCCTTATGAATATTGCTACTTTGAGTGAGTCTTTTGTTTAAGTAGGTTATGGAGTACAATTGTGCGAATATGTAATCTTTCTTCACATTTAGAGCTGCTTGGAATCACTT